>JAHWFP010079743.1:0-21340 GCA_023313725.1 Lithobius niger
AAACCGACATTTTATTTAAATTACCCAATCCTGATTCGCCTTAACCTTGATACATTAATACCTACAAATAGCATATTCTCTCGAATTACGGAAAAAAATGAAAGTTGGTATATTAGATATTAATTCTATTGTAATTCTGGGGATCTATAGGGTTACAAGTTTTATGTTTCCCAAACAAGAATAAAAACGATAACAAGACTATTGTAGTCACGTTAAAATAGAATTCGAAAGGCTTGAGTCCTTTTTAATAAGTACATTACAGGCTATAAAAAATCAAAATCGATTCGTTGGTTTGATCTCATGGTGAGAGCAAAATTTCCCAAGAATAAGTACAATAACAAGAATTCTGAAGTCATATTAAATATAAAATACTGTTCATACCTACGTTTTATGCTATAATAATTGAAAATCTGTTCAGTGGTTTGATCTCCAGTTAAGGGCAAAGTGTTCTAAGAACAACAGCAACAACAACAAAAAGCCATGCAGTGGTGGCCAAACGATTTGATTGTTTGATTGAAATATTTAATACAATGAAAAGGTATGACACAACGCCAAATACCGAATTTCGTTGGTGTATGTGAACTCTCGGGAAACCTATCGGTTTTCAAAGTTTGATGTTTAACATGGAAGTCCATTCTGAGGCTTATAAAAGGACCATTACCGTGGTGCTTGTTGACATTGAGACTAAGGAATCCGTGCCGAATTCTGTATTGGCAGGCAACAGCAATGTAGATAATAACTTCATTCCTTAATTTCTGGTTAGTTACTGATATTTGGGTCCTGATTCTTGCGTGACTGTGGATTTCTCCCATATGGGATTGTGTTTTACTCCTTGTTGCTCTAAATCCTATTGGGCTCTGAATGGCTCTCGTCATACTTCTACTGGGTAATTCGCTAGGTAATCTGTATTCCTTGTGTATGTATTTTTAAACTTTTCTTAAATTCAGATAAACTAACCCTTGTACGGCCAACTGCTATGGTAAAAATGCCCTTTTCTTCAATTCCAGGTACCCACTTTACTACCCACTGCAACAAAACAGACAAAGAAACGGTCCAACAGGTGGGGAGGAGTTACAGGAAGTAAGAAACTCCAAAGTAGAAAAAACGTGATCCGAAATTGTTTTCAACTGCTCCTTTCTCTTTCAAGTGTGCCCTCCCTTCCACATCTTATGAAAACCTGGCAACGCCTCCGAATGTTACCCGAATTTTTAAGAAATGAAAGGCAACAGATCCGGAAAATGTTTATCCCATTGTACTTGCCATTGTTCATGGCTAAGTAAAAAATAATCATCCATGACAAAATGCTTTGCTACATCAATAAATACCTCTTAATTAGACGAAATTTGTCTTATTTTTGGTAGCTCATCTACACATTAACTTTTGTTAGACTTGGATATTAGCACGGAGGTTTAGGATCTCGGCATACCCTAAATGAAATTCGTTTTGACTTAAAAAGGCCTTCGAATAATAGCTCGTCAAAATAGATTGATGCATTTTCCATCAAACCTGTGCATTTAATGTTGGTTGTGTTCAGCGATAACAGTTCTGTCCCATTCAAGATCTTGAATAAAATTATAAGCATATAAGTGTATAAGTACTTACACACGTTTAGCAAGGTCACCTTAACATTCTCCTAGATATTGACCACTTCGAAGCCATCCATTGTCGTTGTAGTATATAGCTGTTCAGTGTGCAGTAATTGTCGTATTGTGTATAGCTCTGGACTCAGTGGAACAATGCCATTTAAAGAAAGACGTAAACCTACCTTTTAAAACTCTCTGTCACTTTCTTTTGGTGGATTTGCATGTCTTTAAGTACATTTATATGGATGGCTTCGAAGTCAATGTTGCAAATTAAGTGTTCCAAAATCAAGACCAGGAAACTTTCTTGGTTCGTGTCTGGTATACTTGGACGAGTACACAATTTTGGAACTATCCATATGCATTCTATCAAATATATTAAAGTTAATGACTTCATTTGCCTTTTAGTGCAATCGGATTTTTGTGTTAAATTAATTTTCATGTTAAATTAACTGCCGCTTTGTGTTATTCTAGTCGATTTTTACTTACAATTAAAACAATATATTGAAGAGTGCTTCTCATTTTAATAGCTGACTTGTGTAAGCAACAAATTGACTAATCACTTTTAGCAGTGATTGAACATGAAGAAAATATGTTCAATCATTTCTAAAGGTGACCTGTAGCAGGCTGGGCAAAGTTGTTCTTACGCAATTAAAATATTACAACGACAAGCACTGCTAGAGATTGTTTCAAATGTACGTAAAAATCGCCTAGGATAACACAAACTCCTTTCGATTTCAATGTCAAAGAGAGTTCAAATCCTAACACGAACCAATAGAACCACTTGCAGGATGCAGGTAGAGAACACTGTCTTATGTTAACAATGCTCAAAACAACAATCTCCAAGCAATGAATTCTGCTGCTTGAGTAGCAAACATGCAGCATACGTTAAAATTTGGTCAATATCAACGGATATCAAACAGGAACAAAAAACAGTGCAAAAAAGAACTCAATGCACTACAAATAAACAAGAAAAAATTATTACGCCAAAGCGATCTGGGTGTACAAATTCCTGGATTGACCAGCAAAGCTTCAATTCACACGTGCATTAGAAGTAAATTAAGATAGATCGTGAAAAATTCATAGTGGAAAATGAACAATTTACTGCATACAATACTTCACATTTTTTAGTGGGTATCACATTACTGTCCTTTCTTTGATAATAAGTTAGCAGTTGCAGAACTACATGGGTACATGTCAGTCAAGTTTATTAGTTTATTTATTTTGCAGCCTTGTCCAGATTGTGAAACAGCAAAAGTTTAATTTAAAGGGGAAAAAATAAGGTACTAGGTTATGGTTAAATGATATTCGGTAAGAAGAAAGACAAACAGGACTATTTCATTTGTCACGAATAGTACTTACTTACAGAGACTGTGAGACATATTCCTGTTATCGTAGGAAGTTCAGTTACCTCAATTGTGTGATTATTGCCGTGCTTGAAATAAAAAGCGCAAGATCAGAAGAGTGTGCTAAACATCTGTGCCAAACACCTGTGCAAAATCGTAAAGCTTAACAGGTTAAATTTTGAACCTTACTCGACCTTTTTAGAAGAAAAAGATGGCTAGTAAGGGAAGGAGTAAATTCGGATATTCAAAAAGGTAACTTACAATTACCGTTCAGTGTTGGATCTAGAATATGCCAGATTGAATCCTATAGTATGCTGATGGAGTCTTGTTTTTTTTATACTACTACCCTGGCTGGAGCCGATTAACAGGGACTTTGTAAGGGCCCTATTTCTATTTACAGACCAGATCAGATTGTTCATGCAGTAAGGCTGAGTTCACCCACTGTTCACCCACCACGAAGGCAGTGAATCCACCGACCCTTACAACACACACGAATAATCTGATCTACGCTTTTCAAAAGTCTGGAAATAGTTTAAAAACATTTGAACTGTCATCAAGAATTTTAACAAACTTGTATACTTGTATAGGATCTTTCTTTAGAATAACTTAATGCTCTAGGTAAGCCACAACCGGTTTGAAAAGTTACATACGAAAGTCACCCGGAACTATAATCATATCCTGTCTCCAAAATCCAGAGAATAAGAAAGGAACAGAACAGAAATAAACAGCTAAAAGAAAAGATCTACAACTGCCTTGAAAGAATTCAAAGAAAAAGCATCAATGACACGTTCAGGGACATAGTTCCAAAAAGCGAGACCATTTGGATATAAAGTGGCACATGATGTTAGAGCGAGAGCATACCATCTGAAGCCTAGAAGCCTGAACTTGTGTATTCGTAAAACATTAAATTAATATCATTACTAGGGGTTTAGTATGATTTGGCAGAGTTATATCCATTTCCGATTTATGGTTTATGGTTTTGATTTCATCAATCTGAATGACTCCTTACAAGCTATGTATTGTAGTTTACATTTTTTTTGAACGGGTGACTGCCTGATTTTTATTTCTATAAAATATTTCAGAAAAAAAAATTATGTTGTCCTAGGGGTATGATCGAATCCAGATCATCTGCTTGATAGGTGGAGACCTTAACCACAAAGTCAAGTTAGTTTGTTGGCGTCGAAAGGGTAATGGTTGGTAATTGTAGTTAGTTTTTAGCTACCCATATTTTATTACCTAGGCCAAGTGTGTTTATTACCTTCACCTTTTGAATTTTTATCTTTTCAGTTTTACATTTTTAACGAGTTTATGTCTGTGTAATAGCACTGTGTGGGGGGGGGGCGCATATTAATTTTTAATCAGTAGATGGCAGTACCAGTCCACTGCGTGACTTATATTTCTGGACAAGTAATCAGTTCCCTCCCACTCTTAGTTACTGGTCTGAGCACATAACCCGGATGCGCCAGGGAGCCAGTAAACTTTCAGCCATTCTTGCAGAATAAAGTAGTGTTTTTTGGAAGGTGTACCTAATGAACCTATGTGGTTTTCGTTGGAACGTTTGGTGAATATGGTAAAGAAATGTGACTGGATTTGTTTCAACTGCACTGCAATCAAACTGTTTAATCAAGAAGGTATTCCAATCATTCGCAAAACAGCAGCTTTGTTCTGGTTGTAATGTAGTAATGATTTTAGCCAACGAACAAAGAAAACAAGGGGAAAAACAGGGATAATACTTCATTGTCCGATCAATGCCAGTGCTATAAAGGGTTTAATACAAGGTCAGGCAAAGTAATAGTATGGTTTACAGGTGCAAAAATATGGATGCTTTAAATTATAGTGTCCAAAAATTTCTATCTGAATCTTTGCCCATCTGCTAAAAATCCTATTTTCGTCAAATGTTGACTGTTTTCACTGTTGAAATGTTACCAATTCCAATAATCAACTCAAAACGAGGTTTTCAGTGGTGCGCATTTCAAGCCTTCAGCTCAAACCACGAAAAAGTTATTTGGTAAAAACTAAGATATTTTGGATATTTGATAATATAAATAGCAAATTAGCAAATGTACCAGATTTATTTTAAGGTTTACTACATACTCTTTCAGCCTTGAGCCATGTACACGTCAAAGAAATTTGGGTAATTAAATAAATAGAGATAAAATAAAATATCTGGTTGCCTGATGCTTCTGTTTTCAACCTAGATTGTAAACCAAATATATTTTTTTAAATGTATACTGATTGAATTATTTTTATGTAATAAAGAAGACACATGGCAATCAAAAAATAAGAGGCAGTTTGAAACCGATAAGGACGTCTCTCTGAATACTATGCTAGGGCTGATCAGGCTTTTAATCCTGAATCAGTGCTTAATATGTGGACTCTGTGTACAGAACCCCTAGCTGTACGATTAGGAGTGAATTGTGCATGAGCTTTGACTTGAAAACAATCGTCCACTACCTGGGTCGTCATGAAACGCCCGAGCAAAAGCGCTAATGTAATCAGGAATAAGGGGGGATGGTTATATTTTAACACCAGAAATTAATTAGGATGTACGAAATAGGGGAAAGATTAACATTGTGCACGCTATTGATTCTTCAGAGGCAGTAAAATTCAGGCCGGTTATTACTCTGAACTCGGCGATAAGTTTGATTCTGCTGTTTATAATATCGAAAAAAATCTTTGTACATGGATGGATCGGATGGAAATTGTTACGGCAAAAAGAAAAAAATTAAAGATGTGGCTTTCCCCCGACATGTTGCTGAAGTGTTCACAAACGTGTACATCTACAGAAATTATTAATGGAAATCAGAAAGCACATTTTAATGCTGCAAACAAGCCAACTAGAAACCTAAGTGAGCCTTGTTTGCCGAGTGATGCAGCAACGACGAAATACGTGCACAAACGAATATTAGTTTTCGTGCAAAAAGTCCTTTAGAAAATAAAGGTAACCGGTTCGTAAATTTTGAATCTCCCTTTAACTTCATCTATACGAGTACTATTTTCACTATGAAGGCTATTTTTTACCGCAGTGACCCGAGTGTACCAATTGTTGTCAGCTGCCAAATAGGAACTAAAGGCGTTTTAGTAACCAAGAAGGGCATGATCATTCAACTACTATAACGTTTCAAAATCCTCAAGAGGCCAAAAATATTTCGGCAATAGCTGTACTGTCTACTGTAGACCTTAACGTCGAAGACATTTAGTGCCAGTTACGCCAAGACCTATTATGTTACAGTATGACAGACAAAATAAATAAATAAAAGATTTGTGTGCCTTGCATTCTCACAAGACCAGTCTTTAATACAGAGTGTTTGCTTCATTAAACAGAGTGGCCGCAATGCACCCCTCAGGAGTTGAGAATAATTTGGATTATAATTGTTGTGAGCTCGTGTGGCTTTTAATCGTTTTTAATTAATCATTGTATCGCCTACGTGACTTTAAATAATTTATGCCTTTATTCAAAGAGACATAAATCCTTCCAGTAGGTCTCGTGACCCGTTGAGAATAGCGTTTGCAACTTTTACACAGGTTAGAGGTAATGTCGCAAAATCCTCTCGCACGAAATAAAAAACAAGAAAATGAATGTGTTGGTTACATTTACATACGTTTGAACTAAGTCGCAAAACTTAGTCATACAGGAAAGCCAACATGGATGCATGTGGGCCTACATTTAAATGGAACAGTACAACTAAGCAGTATTGGTCAGTCATCACTGCTTCGGGGTGCTGGATTCTCTTCTATTTCTTACGATTTTCTTGCCACGGAGGTACACCAACACTCCCTTCGGTGGTGTCAATCCAAAATAACCAAAGTAAGAAGCACAGGTTCTTTTTTTAAGATAATAAATTACCCAGTCAATTCTATCACCCACTTCCGAATCTTCAAATTAACTATAAAGCATAACGCTGCTCTGGGGTGAGTAGGCAGCAGGTCTTTTGAAACCAAACTCCTCTAAGATTCGTATAAGGGAAATGTAGTTTATTTCTATTTAGTTATTTTGAGGACACCATTTCCCTCACATAAATATCCAAAATATAAACACTTAAATTTCTGCTTTAGGCCAAAAAATAAAGGCCTTGTTTTATTGAAGTTTACCCATTAAACCATCCGGGCGTGCTGTTTTCATTTTTATTTTTTTCTGCAAAATCAAATGTTCTGGTGGGTGATATTTTTTTTTATTTTTTTTTTCTAAAAAATTGCCTTGTAGACAATTAAAAAAAATTGCCCAAAGCAATATAAATAAACCCGGGAAGTCATCAGAAACTCACTTTATTTCCTTTACCGATTGAGCTGGCCTTCAACTGATTTACGATAGTTACATTCGGAGCAGAAGCATTTTTATTTGAGCATTGGATGTCCAATGTAGCCTTCACCATACTGTTGCCTTAACTTTTCTGTCAGGATGTCAGTGCTCTGTTGGTTTCTTCCTTGACCTGTTGCCTTTGTAGTGCGTATATACTTAGTTATTTATTTAGATATCTGTATTCCCAATTTCTGAACGTAGTTGGTTAGATCAGCTTTGGTCAGGGCTATGCCTAGGGGAACAATGGCTTTAGATATAACCTCGCCATGGTTTTTTAGGAGTTTTTTTTTATTATAACTCTTTTCTGTTTTTGTGTAACCTTTTCCCTCTCATCATAGTGGCAGATTCCATAGTCTCATTGTGTTGCTTCAACTCTACCAGCTGACTAAAGTTACGTCTGGCATCTTTCACTGCTTTTGTGATGCCTATGGCACCAATTGCAGTAGCTACCAAAGCAGCTAAAATCGGTAACAAGAGATATAGAAATCCTCCCCTTTAGACTTCTGTGCATGAGAACTTGAGATTAAATGAATTGCCAGAAGCTCCGGCCTTTTGCATCCTCAAACTGTTGCGTTTTGGTGATGGGTAGGGATACCGAGGCCTTACTGTAGCCTTTCTTCAACTGTGAGGTTAGAAAGACGAACACAGGCTGTTTTACTGGCCTTGATTTGCTTCAGCATTTTGCTTTTGAGAAACTGTCATCTGAAGGATGGTTGATGAATACATAATGAATCTATTTATTCAGTTATTTACTATTTACTGTTTATCTATTTCTCAAATGTTACAACTTCAAATTTGCTCCTGCCCAACTTAAAAGTCATAAGTCAATCACTGATAACCAAGGAACATTATCTACTATTAGCTGATACTTAAGATCCAGCTTTAAGGATATAAGGATATATAAGGATATAAGGATATATCGTATACAGGACCTGTTTACTTTTCTCTGTAATACTGTTTCCTAAAGTTGAGTAAATCCTGATGTAGCTTTGACATGTTTCTACTAGCAAAATCTCCATTCATGTCTAAGAAAAGAGTTTCTCTTCTGGTTTAAAGACACGTGAGCATCCGTTAGGCTACAACGGTCGAAGACTACTGCATTATTTTTCTGGTTGCAGTCCCTACTCATCTGCATTCAAATTATTACGTACCTGGGCTTGCAATGGAAGAAGTCGTTCTAAGGTGTCAGGTACAGTTCGTAGAAGTGTGTAGATCGAGAAGAACTGAGTGTCGGCATCTGAAAGCGATTTGCATTTTAATGACAGCATCCACGAGTCCATACCACCTATTTTTTTTGGCAATAGAAGGGGTGACGTGAGAAAAGAACCAAGACATTTGCTCTAATTACAATCTTGTCGGGAGCCACAACTGTGTCTCCGAAAATGGCATTTGAGTTGGCAGGCCACATTAAAATCAACGTTTGCTGAATACCGTAAATTGATTTGGTGCAATCTTCGAAGAATCCTACGAAGTTAGAGAAGGAGATGGTACAATGAAACTCCTTTCAGTGTGTGACTACTGAGACGCATGTCTCTCTTATGATTGAAGACAGTGGTTGTACCGTCGTCAGCAGCGCCACTGGCATTGCTACTGTCTAGGAACCAACCATCATTCATGATTTAAGCCTGATTTTGAGGGCCATTGGAGATGATTCGTACCAAGTGCTGGTAAACCTTGGGGAATAAATCTTGTCCATAATCTTGTTCCTGATCTGATATTGATGTTTAAAGAGTGGTAATCTATTGCATCTTGTTGGTGACTTCATATGTGGACTCATCGCCTAACTTCATCAATGCTCCCTTCACAATAAGTATTTCTGGCAGCAGTGAATGAATAGAACCTGGTTTTGAAGACCAGGACCAACAACTATTTTGAGTTACCAATATTGGAGTGCAATTTTGGTAATCATACTCAGCTACAGATTCATCCAAACAAAAAATTTCCCTTCAAGCATTTCCATTTTGATATGAGACACTTAAATAAATACATACGCTGGCTTTTCGCACTTAAAGACTTCAGAAATGCGATGTTTTGTTGGGTGTGTACTTTTAGTCTTCTAGCTTTGAACTCACTGATAGCTAATAGTTGATAGGTGACAGGGAGGTTGGTTCATTGTTCTTGATCTTTAAATCCAACTTTTGTTTATTTATTATAGAAATTTTGTGTGTTTCTCTCTTGTCTCTAAATTTTCCTTCATAAGTATAATGTCATAGTAACCATTTCCCCCTTCAAATTGAGTGGTCGATTGTCTTGGTTCGTTAACCAGAATCTCACAGAGTAAATAATGCTGTTGGTTACTGACAGGCATGTCAAGTTGTGAGAGGATTGCACTGTTCTGATCTAGGAGTACACTTAGGAAAAACGGGTACTAAGTCGGCTGTGTCGATCCATTCACTTAAGAATTGCCGTCCAGGTTTCAGTGTTGAGAATGTTAGCATGGTTCTTAGCAATGTGGGTTCCAAACTAAAATGGCTTTCGCTCGAAACCAAATATTTTCCCCATGTTAGTCAGGGAGAAAAATTCACTTTATACTTGTTGATGATGTACAACTCGCATTTCAAAGTATTCAGATTGCCTGTAATTCGAATGAGGGAGGTGTCATTTTTATCATCCCAATGCTGACAACTCTTCTGTTTTCGACAGATGTACTTCTCAATTTCGTCTCAGTTTCGTCAATTCTGGTTTTTCACAGATGTACTTCCCGTTTCGTCCATAACTACCTCCTGGAATGACGATCTTTGACCAGTCCCTACCACTATCGTGCTGTAGTTGAAATAGTTGGACAATCCGGTTTCTACGTTCAGAAAAGAGTTGTAGGATTCCAGGTTGACGAGGGCAATCTCCCATCCGTTGTTCGTTTGTAGAAGAGTCGAAAAGTCCGTAGAAAATTCGGTAGTATTGAATGAAAGGATAACGGAGAGGAAGACATTGTTGTTCTCATCTCGTTGGTCGAAATGGAGTTATGTTCACGAATTTTAAACAACGAGATGAAAATAGGACTTCTGGTAAGTTATTAGGTAATCCTTTATTTCTTCTGTTTAACATTTACGAAGCTCTCCGATCAACTTGATGTACTTCTCGTTTGATAAAAGACCATTAGTTTTCAACTCTGTGTAAAAAAAACTCTTCAGTAAGACTGGTGTTACCAACGTCTCTCGAAGATCTGATCAGTTTCAATCTTTGCAGTTATCGTTTTGGTAGATGTAGAATTTATACCCGTCTCCATTTCGAGTTGGCTGCTGGATCACCATATCCTTGCCAAACACAGGATGAAAGTTTCATACTTGTGACCCACGCTCTATTTCAGTCAGTCTCTCTGTAGACTGCAATGCTTTTCCTAAGATTTTCCCGATAAACCAACATACTGGAGGATTTACGAGGATTTTTAAGTATGATCAACTGTTGCAACTCATCAGTGCCCTGATACATTTTTTCTCTCACTACCACATTGTCGTTTATGAAATCTACATCATCGTCTACGAAATCTACATCATCTTCCATGAAATCTACATCATCGTCTATGAAATCTGCATCATTGTCTATGAAATCTACATCATCGTCTATGAAATCTACATCAACTTCTTAGATAATCGTCTATGAAAGTTACATCCTAGAAACCTTCCTTGTGCCATTTACACCCCGGGTCTTATCCTATAACGAAAGTGGGGTCAGTGAGGCTCTCCCTAGTAGGAGACATGCTCAAGCGGTCGGTAACCGTCCTAGTTGCAATGTTACTAGGAAAGAAGTTTCTTCTTCCAAGAATCTCGTTTGATCGCTTGGAGTCATGGCTTCGATGTGCGTTACCGAGCCTGGAGTGAGCATTCCCATGGAGCTGGATAGTCGTCTCTTTAACCCAGCAAAAAACGCAGTCTCAATCTTTGTTTTCTGCTTCTTCGTCATCTCTATCATCGGCAGGTCCAGTTGCCTCTTCAAATGCCCTCTGTGTTTACACTGTGTTGTATCTGTTGTTTCTGTTCAGCGATTTTGTTGGATAGCAACTCCATGATCGAATGCCGACATTGAGCAGCCACATCCTTGCTATCCTTATCTTGTAGTTTTGTCTACTCTCTGGTTAGGTCCATAACTGGGGTCCTTGTTGGTGAGATGCTCCGACAAGGTGACATTTTCTAGTTTGGCATCGCTGAACTTACGTTAAAGCTGCTGTTTTAAAGACTCCTACTGGAACGAAGCGTGTTTTTGTTTCTTAGCGGATTCACTCAATTTAGCCAAATTAAACTACAAGCTTTTTATTTATGTAAAGAAAATTTGAGTTCTTGCTAATACAAACATGAATGAGTCAACACAATTTTAAGTTCTTTTAAACAAAATTTCGAGTTCTTGATAATGAAACATGATCGAGTCAACCCAAGCAGAAGTCTAGTTATTCCAAATGCTGTCTAATCCAACATGCATCCGTACCTCCTTCTCAGTGGCTTGGTCTTGTCTACTGTCTGAATTGTGTGGGGGTCAAGCATTCTAATGCACACAGGTTTGCCTAAACTCTTAAGAGATCATGCCACACCCAACATGGTTATTACGAACATGCTTGAGGTTAGTGTCGTACTGCCACAACAGAATCAGGACATTCCTACTGTCCCTTATCACGCTCTCGGGTATCCTGCTGTAGGTCTCACACAGACAATACGTACACATTTGAGTGTTATCCAAGGTTAAATATCTCTCGATCCTATCCTGCTATTCATCTTCTTATCCGTTTTGAAGCTCAGGTCCTCTTATAACAATACAGCACGACGGGATCGCAATAATGAATGAGGGCGAGGAGTTCTGGGATCCATGGTGGAGGGCTGAGATCAGGATCCTGGATCCTGGATCCCAGCCCCCGTATGTCTTAAATGAAAAGTGGAATAAAACAAACAAATGTAATAAATTTATGAAACAAACAAAAAACAGATAAAAAAACGTTCAACAATTCACGTTACTCACAACATTGCAACTGCTGCTTTAAAAACGTCGATTTCCATTAAATGTCAAAAAGTAATAAAGCAGCCGAATATAATCAATTAAATGGAACAATTTTTGAAAACAACACCAACTCAACCGTTAAAAAAATAATGCAGGAATTCATGTCAATTACGACCGCTTTCAAAATTAAACGTTGCTTTTTCTGTGCATGTAGCTTTGCGTATTACTCTGTAACGAACGTTTTACACAAACCTTTTTCTGGCTAAATGCTACAATGTATTCCACTCACGCTCAACAATGTACATCGGGCTGATAGCTTCAAAACGGGTGAGAGGAAAGATATCGCCCGCTTTCCTCATGCTGGAATCCAACAATAGCTCGGACGCTGCACACCCTCGACATTGTTAGATCCCAGCACTCGAAAAGCAGGCGATATCCTATACATGCAGTCGTCAAATATGAAAACAGTGTTGTTCATGGGTTGATCTAACAGTTGTTTGGGTAAAGGTATCTCTTCCATGCTTGTATCAAACATGGTTACTTTCGGCAAGTTTCTTCGAAGACTGCCTCAACTTGCTTTGAAACGTGGTTTTGGAGCAGAGATAATGTCTGTGTTATTAGAGCCAATCATTGTTACAGGTGAGTTTGAGGGTCAGGTTCGTCTTCCCAAACCCTGCCCGTACACAGATGATGAAGCGTTGTTATTTGGGAAATTTAACCAAGTCTCCCTTCTTGCTTTTTTACGAAATTCTGAATCATGGAATTGTAGTTGAATATTTTCGTTGTACTAATTAAATCAAAATGCAAGAAAGGACTGACTTGTTTTATATACAATTTTTGTAAGTAACTACATCAACAAAAAGTAACATATCTAAATTATATAAATACGAATGCAAACCTATTTACGTTGACTTTTGAACTTAAAATTAGAATTGAATTCACAACGTTTGAAACCAAATGCCAAGGTACTACAGCTGAGCCATACCAACGCAGCCGTGGGTTCAGTTCCCCACTCAGGCAGCCTGACAGTTAAGTCCAAAAGGCAATGTAAATTAGTTTGCATCCAAATTTATTTAACCCTCTCGAGTCCATTTGGCTTTAACATCCTGTTTAATTATCTAAATTAAAACAACCATAATGTACTGTTTCAAGTGAAAGAGTCACACCGATAACTTAAATTTCACTCTAATCACCATTATTAATAAAAGCTCGCTGTTGAAGGGAAAAAGCATAGAAAGCCCAGTTCCAGAAAAAAAACGGAAAGAGGTTCGGATCGTTTTGAACTAGACTTTCCAAGGCACTAATGCGTGCCTGGTATGAAACTGATTAAGAGGTTAGCAAGCTACGGCATGGGAATCAATGCACTCAACGAAGTGCGTAGAAAACACGACATAGCTTATGCTCTTAGTGACTGTTTATACAGTAGACACAGGTCAGATGAGAAGTTGGCTTCAACACCATATTGTCCCTTATCAATGCGAGGTTGAGTGAGAGACTGGTTACTGCAGGTGTGACCGGTGTTACAAAGACTAAATTAAAATTGCAGATGTATCAAGTAAATAATGTTCCTATTAATAAATGATCACAGTCTAAATCGAAACAAAATATTAGTAATGATAAATGATTAATTTACAAATGGTAAATGTTATTAAATGTCTAAATGTCTAAATGGACATCCTGGTCAAATAACTTCACAAACCAGCACACATGTGTTACCCCAGGAGTAATACCAAAGCCTCTTTCATAGACAAACTGGCAGATAGATTTAGTTGAGATGTTAATAATGTGTTTATTACTCAGAAAAATGAGCAAAACGGTAAGAAAGGATTCCCACAGTCAGCACTAACTCCTTACCACAAGTGAACTAAGAGATGGCATACTATTAAAACCACGTCTTAAAAAATCTCAGTATCGTAGGATACATCGTCAACTGGATAAACCATACTTACTAAGCAAGGGACCATTAAAGAAAATCACGTCTAAAAAATCTCAGTATCACTGGATACATTGTCAACTCGATAAACCATCTCACTAATGCCAGGGACAATTAAACATAACATCAATAGATGCCAACGTGGTGAGGATTTCAATTGATTACTTTGGGAAAAGAGGCGATAAGAATCTTTCCAGGACTATTATCCGGACGGAGAAGGTGTGCCTTAAAAGCAACACCCGTTCAACAATTTCTGAAAGGTGTTTAACGACGAGACCGAGACAATGTTGTCACTTAATGCATTCCACACTGGAGCGACTCTCACGGCAAAAAAGGTTTTCCTGCAGTTAAGATTAAATTTGGGGAACACAAGCTTAAATCGGTGGACCCTAGTTATTGTCTCAGTGCTAAGCTCGATGAAGGGTAGCTCAACTGGTAACATGCAAGTAGAATTATGTAAGTCAGAATTAAATCGGCCATTATCGCCACAGTTCTCGGATTTTTAAACGTTGGCTGTGCGGCTCTCTACTCAAACCTGGGAGAGATTTTGTAAAGCACCACTGGACAGATTCAATGTTAGCGATATCTTTTAAATGGCTAGATGGCTAGACTTGGCAAACGTATTCAAGAAGTGGGCAGTCGTACACGATAAATGCTCAGAGTTTGGTATTTAGATTTCCAGATGTGAAACAGCGATGGACAAGAGCGGATCTGTGGTTGGCTATCGTTGCGATGTAATTACAATGTGTAGAAAATTTCAGATCAGATTGAAACCAAACTCCAAGGTACTTAACATTTTTTGTGGCTGCTTTCAGGATCTAATTAACGACTATGTAGTTGAGAGAATTTGTTGCATTTTCCACAGATAAGCTCTGCTACTTGATGATACTTTACTCCCGAGTCAACAAATGGTACCAGTGCTTCCTCACCAAGATAGATGTGTATGGCGAATTTGCAAGGTAGGAACCGATAAGACAAAGTCTGTGTGAAGTTACCGGTACCTTTAAGAGAATGCTGATCACCAGTCTGCCATACCTTCTACATGGCGATGAAGACATGGATTTTTTAACACTACCTTCTCAACACTGATAAAATACTGGGTATTAACCATTACCATACTTACGAGACCAAGGTGAGCATGGTTAGGTATATTAATACAACTTGAAGAATTTGATGTACCCGTGAATTCACCCCTAATGGTAGGTACTACAAATTCACCTGTGGGTTTTATTAACGGATAGACCTGTTTCCTTCTTTGTCAAACAAGTATAACAGTCCCGTACATAGAACCTTTAAGGCCAGGCCTAAATACGTAAATGACGGTAAAGTTAAACTTTTAAAGGCTAACGGATAAATCTTAACGGATAAAACTGTGTAAAATCAATGTCAGGGTACAGTCTGAATACCACACATCAAAGAAGTGTTCGACAAGGGTTGCCTTCAAAACAGTGTTCGACAAGGGTTACCTTCAAAATTGGATCAAAGAAATGTACACTACAGAAAATGTAAGAATGACAAACATGGTCACATTTACCCTTAAGAAATATGGTGGGGAAAGCATAAAGGGTGGTTTTTACGGGGAGGAGTTGCAGAACACGGGAATGTGGGTCCTGATCACTGAAGTCGGATCAAAGGGAGAAACTGTCAATCAGTTGTGTTGCCTTGGAAAGGATACTATTGAAGTGTTTTGAGATTTTCTGGTTGATGTAGCCAGGAATTAAAGTGAATTGTCAGAACTCATAAAACCCTTTAACCTCTCTCCAGATGAGAAAGAGAGATTTTATCGTGATAACAACTGTCGTTATTTTGAATAACCCTTCATCCCCCATGGAAGATATGCGATTGCAAGGTTAGTTACCATTGCCACGTCACTGGAAACTACACAGGACCTGCCCACTCCAAGTGCAACCGAAACATACGTCAGCAACGAAACATCCCCGTCGTCTTTCACTTTCTAAAGTGTTATGATAAGAGCCTACTGCTTTGTGTCCCGTGCATAAGTTCCCCAAAAATGTGGAGGTGACTGGTCAAAATGTAGAATGTATTAAGAGCTTGATGGTTACGCTTAAACAGGATAAGGAAAGAGAATAGATCTTTAGTTCACGGACAGATTCGGTTTCAGGAATGCTTCGCTTTGCCCGCCGCTCTGATCGAGAACCATAAGAATACCAATGCAAGGTTTCAAATCCTCGAGGGTACCTTATAATCAGGAGTGGAAACTGCTTGGTTTCACGAGGGACAACTCGGGCTGGTATTCTAAGTGTCCTGTCACAGATGGGCTTCTATCCCAATGAACACGTAAAAACCATGTGCATCTTCAACGAGGATTTTCTACCACCAAGAGAAGCCTTCTACTACCAACTGACCAAGAAAGGGCCATTGGGCCATAAATAAGTGATAGCATTAAACCTCTGGCTTAAGATAGGGGAGAAGAAATTCGTTCTCTACCAAAAAATCTACCCTATGGTGGACGTGTTACTGCTAGCAGACGTTTTTGAATGCTCCAGAAAAACTTTTCTCGAGAACAACGAGTTTAGAACCCCTGCTTTTACCTTTCTGCTCAAGGGTACAGGTAGTCGGCCTTCTTCAAGAAGACTAAATGAAAGCTGGAAGTCTTTACTCATGCGGGTAAACACAATCTCATCGCTTCCAGTATATGGGGTGGAATTTCCTTCATAGGGAAGAGGTTTGCCAAGAACATCAACCCAAATTTGACACGGAAAAATCGTCCCAATACATCATGGATTGGGATGTTAAAAACCTGTATGGTTTTGCAATGAACCAAGCTCACTCTTACGATATGTTTTGCTGCCTTACAAAAGTAGAATTCAGGAGAAGGGAGAAGAAGACGGGTATTGCTGTCGTGGTACATGACCCAGTCATTGTGGCTAAGTGATTGTGGTAGGAGATTGTAAAAACAACCATTAGATACAAGTTGGTAAAAAAAATTGGCAGAGCAGACAGCATAATCCGGTCAAATGGAAGGAGGAATGGAAGGATAGAAAGCTTAGAGTTGGAGAGACTATGAGGTCTTTACAACTAAAACAAAAGAAAAGAAGATTGGAAATAAAATGCTGCTAATAAGATAAAGTATGTGTTGAAGAGCCAGAAATGCCGTGTAAAAGCGTTTGAAAAAAAAACTGGCAGCGTATAGAACAAAGCAACAGAAAGAGGTGGAGGAATGAAAGAGTACCAGACTTGAAAAAGACGAGCACGATATGTTACAGAGAAAGGGTATATCAAAAATCCCTTGTTTCTATTTCCTAACCCTTCCTTGGATCATCTGTTTCCTCCATGACCACCTATGCCATTGGCAGGTTTAACCAAGTTGGAAAGGCAGTCGTACCCTTTAAGGTTCTAGGACAAAACATCGCCGGACTAAATATCGCGGACGAAACATTACAAGGACAAAACATAGCTAGGACAAAACGTCGCTAGGACAAAACATCGCATATTTAAAAAAATGGAGGAAAATATAATTAAAAATCAGTTAACTGAGCTTAAAAGGCTATATAAAAAGACGAAGTCGGTGAATTACAGTAGGTAACTTGCAGATTAAAATTGTGTTACACTGCGCCAGTAGGTTAGAGACTCGCGGTTGTCGAAGTCTTCAACAATGGTTTTAAAGCTAGCTCTGTTCTTGTATGATTTTCGAGGTGGGGAGCAATACCGGTAATGGCTTGAATTATTTCTGCTTCATTTCTTCCCTACTCTAACTTGACAGCATTGGTGAATTTCCAGATAACTGGGTGACTACAGTCATTCACCCCCTCTTCCCCCCCCCCCCATTGTAATAGCCAATCCGTTACTAAGTTGAGTTGAGTTTATTTCAGTACAGTTTACAAGGAAATAATTGGAAGACGAACCGCACACCACAAAGCAAAAAAAAAAAAAAACGTTTTCTCAAAAACAGGAATAAAAACTATAATTAATGTGAAAAACAGGGTTTCTAAAATCAAACAAAAGCACGATTGAGAACTCATGGAAAAAAATGAATCAAATGAGAAAACTGTTTAATAAGTGTTGAATAGCAAATGTTTCTTGAACGCTTTTAGCTCAGTAAAAAGTTTAATTTGAATAATAAGCGATGTTTTGTCCTAGCGATGTTTTGTCCTAGCGATGTTTTGTTCTAGCAATGTTTTGTCCGTGATATTTAGTATGGCAATGTTTTGTCCTGCGATGTTTAGTCCGGTTACTACCCCTTAACTAACCTACCCCACACCTTTCCTTCATATAACCCCTACCCATCCCATCTCTCATATAACTGCAACCTTAACGTGGTTGAGAGGCTCTGTACCCAATGATATGTGGGGGCGCTGGTAGGGATTAAACAAATGTTGATACGATTTGCCAATCATTACTTCATTAACGGCATTATTAACAGCCTTTTGGAAAATGCCACAGTCTCCAAATGTGGAGTCTAAAATATTCAGCACATTTTAAGGCAACAGTTTCAGGACCAACAAACAAATTTGAGACGAAAATATAAAAAGGACTAGATCCAACACCGATCCTTGAGTTAGAACACTGGTAGGCTAAAGGAAGTCCACTCAGAATAAAAATTACCATAAAACCATCGTTTTCTGAGCAGTAAGGAGACATGGGCATGTAACCATTTCAGAAAGCTGATATCTGAGTTTAGTTATAAACAATGATAAAAAAGAATGTAAAGGTCATAAATTAACTTGACTATGTTACGGTACTTTTGAAGTTGCATTGAAGTCGTTGTAGCAAATGTTATTTTAGGGAAATACACAGGTGCACATTTGTCAGGGTTGAGCTCAAGGTGGTTCACAGTGGCCACCACATACAGTCTTGGTCTTACTGTATAATGGTGTAAAAGACAGTAGGTGAGCAGAGCTTAACTAATTGGAACAGCTACAGTTTTGCAAGAAATTCTTTGGTGAGTCAGACAGATATTGAAAACTGAAGGACCAAGAACTGACCATGAACTTTAATTTAATGTAATGTAATGTGATGTAATGTGATGTAATGTAAAGTAATACTGTCCCTTTGCATGAAGTGCCCGTAAGCAAATTACTGAAGGGATAGCTTTATGGTGACGGGTAGGAATTGGACCAAATCGCTTTTGCTACTGCAACAAACTGCTAGTGGACATTATTTCCCATAAGATCTACAACCAGGAATGAGCAATGTTAGCCATCAGGAATTGAAGCTACTACCCGCCCTATTCTCTCTGTCAGGCGCAAATACAAGAAAACATTCGCCCGTCATGTTACCGTACTCAGACATTCCTGGAATATTAGTTGCATTTAGAGAATTAGGCAAAACACAAAAGACTTTTTTAGCAGTTTTTCCTGCCTTATTATTAATTTGTAAACTATTTTTGAGATTTGTTTATATATAGAAATGGTCTGAAGTTGCAGCTTTTACTCATTTACTTCATTTTATAAAGGGGGGGGGGAGATGAGACTTAATGGCGCGTCGATAGCTTGGTCATTAGCGCCAACCTCAGTCACAGTGCAGTGGTCCGGGTTGCCACTGCACCACACATTACAGAGATATTATTCAAACCCCTAATCTAAATCTTGTCATACATCTGTACCTCCCGCTGTACTTTATAAGGGTAAGAACTAGACTTGGTACCTGCACTTAGGCCCTCGGAAGGATGCTTCAATTTTATGTGTGAATGCCCAATAAAAGTAAGCCTAAAAATCAAACATTACCTTCTAGGGACCGGGAGGAGAGGCTTGTCAAGGGTTATAGCTTGTGACTAGGAAGAGGAAACTAAAAGGTTTCACATAAAAAGTCATGTAAATTGTGGAATGGACGCTCCGATTGCTTCAGCGACGAGCGTAAAGGTAGGAACAAGCCAGGAAACCAAAGATTGAGAGGTATTTACATAAAGGAAATCTTGCTGATTTTTTTTATTTTTATAATGGTTTATAAGCTTCAATCTTGACTCTATTTTTGGTCGCTTCTTGGGTTTCAGAGATCTGAATGTGATCTGTCTTTGATCAAATTTAGTTTTGCATTGTTATTTAGAATTGGCTTGTGTAAAGTCTGACGTTTGGGTCAGAAAATGCAAACGCTAAACAGTTTCAGTGTTCCGCTTTTTGACTCTGTTTTGAAGACAACCCGACTTTTCTTAAACCACTTAGTATACCTCATTGCACCTAGTCAAAGAATATTCATAAAAATATTGTGTAATTGGTTCAGCATAATCATATTGTCGAATTCTAATATGCCGAAATAACGTTACGTCCGGTATGTATTGTGCACTCTGAACTACCAAAGAAGTACTTTCATCACAAAACGTTGAAAATTCCTTATTCCTTTAAGATCGATGAGCGTACCCACTTAAGTTCATTCTATTCAATACCTGCATTTTGCTTTAACCGCAGCATAAATAAACAGGCAGCCAGACTAAAGTCTTAAACCACAAAGTTAAAAAGGGACGCCTGTTCAGTCACTGTTATGTTACTTACTTTATAGTTATGTCATTATCAATCGTCAAATCAGGAAAAGGTTGAGGCAAGGTTAAACTGCTAAATTTCAACATAAATTACCACATAAAGGATTTTTTTTAAATTTGATGTAAGATCACTTTTATGAAATCAGTACTTTTGGCGTTTTAGCACGATACTACTCTCCAGATTTACATTTGCGAGCTCGAAGGTCCAGAAAAAATCTGGTGGAACGGAGATGAGCACTAATTCCTCAAAACTATAAATGTCGTAAAACCCTAGGTGCTGTTCGGTTGGAGATTTTTTATTTTGTGTCAGAAGTAAGGCGTGCCTTATTTATTCAAGACATATATCCCCAATTTGAAAGGGAAAACCTCTTCCAAACCAGGGCAGTTGTCCATTTTAATTAACAAACCTAACAATTCAAATTAACTATTAAATGGGTAATATTTAAATTAACAGATAGGTTTTGAATGAAAAAACTGAAGTTTCTAAAACGTATGTCTACTTCGTTTATTGGAAATTGTATGCTTGTTGTGTCACTTTGCTGCTGCAATTGATCGTTTTTAGCCAAATGTCTTTTAGGCAAATGACAATTTACTAATGGGGAAAAAAAGTTTCCTATTTGCAGAAACTGGAACGAATCGGAAACTTGTAAAGAAAAATGGAATGAATCGGAAGGAAAATGTTTAGTAATTTTCAACCCTATCATTTTTCGACGAAGAAAGGAGTTTCCCCAATGCGTCAAACATTGTCAATGGCCGTGACAAAAATATCAAGCGGACATTTAAGTATCAATGTCTATTGTTTTTATTTAAATCCTTATTTAT
>JAHWFP010079753.1:0-28355 GCA_023313725.1 Lithobius niger
TTTTTCCAGCCTACATACAGTCACATGCAGACCACCTTTTGCCATTTCTGTGCGACCCTGCTAAGACATATCTGCCATATCTAGATCTCACTTAATATGTGCATACGGTTGATCACTGGCTGCTTGAGGACAACCTCGGTGGCTGCACTTTACATTGAGGCAGGGTTGGTTTCCTATGGGGTGAGGGCTAAAGGTCAGCTGTTTAAGCTAATGCTTTGTAATGTGGCTTGTGGCAGTGGTGATTTGGTTAGGGGCTGGTATGCACTGTTCCATCGTGTCATGCACAGAATGTCATCGGACCCGACTATTGGCACGGTGGAATGCGTGGACCAAACAAGTGAAGGCCTGGATATCTTCTGTGATGCATCTTTCTCTCATTCACACAATGGTTGTGCGGGTGTGTGGATGCCAAGTTTCAAACTAGCGTATTCATGCATGTTTAAACATGCGCCGAATGTCATAGGGATGTAGATTGCAACCAACTAAGCCACTTACAAGACAGATGTTGATGACTACAGCAGTTGATGACTGTCAGACTCACAATCTGTGCTCCGGTTTCTGTTTGGCAGTCATGTGAGTCATGTTTTGGTGCTGGAGATTGCCTTGAAACTGTTGGGGGCAGTAATGACAAGGTTGAGGTTAAGTTGTATTGGTTGCCTGGTCACCCTTGGGATGCGGTAACGGATGGACTGTGTTGTCATGTTGGTAGTCCGGTAGTGCCAGTGCCTGTAAGTGGCCAAGACTTCAAAGCAGTAGTTGAGGCGTTTGTTCAATCGTCCTGTGAGAAAATCTGGTTTTACAGAGCCAGGTAAGGTATTCAGTATTCAGTATTCATCCCCCTGTTACCCACCCTGCTGAGTTGGATTGGTCCCAGCACCAGTCAGCAGTAACAATGTCGAGGCTACAGACGGGCCACATTATGCTGAATGTACTTCCATATGGCCTTGGTATGTCTTTTTTCAGGAGGATGCATTTGTGGTGATGGAACAGAGGATGCTGAGACATTATTTGCTGTCCTGCCTGCTGTTTGACCTGCAAAGAGCGAAAATGTTGGCAAAGCTAGATGGTGCATGGAACGGTTTTTCCCTTTTAGCTGTCTATCCCCATATTGTCTATTCCCATTTCAGGGCGATGAGGGCAGTACTTAACTTTTGTGTCAGCTCAGGGTTGTTTTAGTAATACACTTTTGACTATCTTACTGTTTATTTATATATTTGTAGTGGTAGGTTGGATGTGATAGGTAGTCGAGTTCTTGTGTAATTTTTCCAATATGAGCTCTCTGTAACAGTTTCAAGTGTTGTTTAAAGGGGCAGATGACGTCGTTTGTGGCTACCAGTCCTAATAAATAATTCTAGTTCCAATTCCAGGCATTTGCTGATATACATTGTTGCCTAATAACAGTGTTTAAAACCATGTAAACCATTTAAATTGGTGATTTAGAATCCCAGAACTTATCAATTTACCCATTTCGATCTTTTTTAGAAAAGCAATCTGCATAGAAAAAGTTAAAACTTGTTTTATAGAGCAAATAGTTTGGGCTGTAGAGAGCGTTACTTGTATTAAAATGTCTGAACGCCAAAAAGAAAGAGACAAGCACTAGTTTCACGATTCCAGTTCAGGTCCAGATTTACGATCCGATCCGACAGGTTTTAATAAGTTTTGGTGTACGTTTTTATCCCACCCTATAGGGTCATTATCATAGTGTGTGTAATATGATGTTTAAATATTATAGAAACAAAAAGGTCAAGTGTGCCGTAAAAAAGGGGTTATATGATTGAATTTTCACTTGTTAAAATAAACACGGATAAAAATTGATGATTTTTAATTGAAATAATCAAATGTACAATTGAGAAAATTCCATCTCTTTAAGTGCTGTTGTGCTTTACGTTTTAAATATATGATTCGTAAAGCACAACAGCACTTAAACAGATGCAATTTTCTCAATTGTACATTTTACTATTTCAATTAAAAATCATCAATTTTTATCCGTGTACATTTTAACAAGTGAAAATTCAATCCTATAACCCCTTTTTTACGGCACACTTGACGTTTTTGTTTGTAATCCGTGTACCTTTTTTACGGCTATGGCGTCACGCTACAAACGTTTATGCATGCAGTCGATTGTTGCTGGCCACTTTGAAACAATTCAAGTAAGCTCTGAGAGCCTGCATCTGCGAAATAAATACGCAATTCTATTGTTTTTAGCTGCCAATTGCCAACGAAATTAACAACGTTGCTTAGTTTGGTTTAAAAATACATGCGTTTAGCTGAAACACTGATTCTTTCACGATCTTTATGTAGAGCCATGGCCCAAAGCCGTCCGCCCTACTAAAACTAAGTACACTTCACACAACTCATACATCTAAACAACTCATCTGTAACACAACTACTTTTACATTTTCAACAATCAATTTATCGTTACTTTTTCAAAGGGGTTTCAAAGGGTTTAACGAGCGTTACCCACTCCTGGCCATCTGCCCGAAGCCCTAAGGCCCTACGTCTGCAACAGCCAGATTCCCAGGCGGTCACCCACCTGGCGGTTACTTTTTCATTTTACCATTCAACAATCAACTTTTTAGCTAAGACATAACACGTGCAGTCGTGCACGAAGAATGAATCTGGAGTTTGCCGAGTGGCATTGTTCCGTAAATACAATGGTTAAAACAATGTAAAACAATCAAAATGATCGTTTAGGGTCCCGTAACTCCGGAGTGGATCGAGCAATCGAAAAAGTGGTCCCTGTAAGGTTGAAGCCCAGGAAAATTTCTGGCTCAGATCATGTTTCAGATTTTAGTTAGGTACAGTAGTTTTATCTGAAACTGTGTCAGCCAAGAACAAGAACAAGAACAAGAACAAGAACAAGCACAAGAACAAGAACAACAACAACAAGTGAACAGTTTTCAAATTTACGTGTGACTCCCTACGTTTACTCTTGCACGAAAATGCATAAAAGTTGGTGTAAAGTTAGGAAAGGTTGCTATCTACTATCTGGCCAAGTTTGGTCGAAATATATTGAAGAGAAACGGAGAAATTAATAGTTTTAGTTTTGCTGGAGTGAGGACTCCAATCATATATATACACGATGATAGCTATATATGAAGCAAAGAATACCTTCACCAGTGTAATATGCATGGTGAAGATATTAAGCATCAAAATTTTCTCTTTAACATGGGAGAACAGGCTTGAAAATGGGAAATTATACATCGGTGTAAGCCCAATAGGCTTCCACCGATATAGGCCGAATAGGCCGAATAGGCTTCATCACTTAGGCCCTATGACAAATCTCCCATTTTCTCAGTATGTGGGCTGGGTCGAACTGTTCGTTCCACGTGAGAAAAATCCGGAAGTTTATGATGAAGTGAGTTTATGGTATTTTAGTACACAGCAAACAAATTGTGAAACCCAGTAGTATTCAAATGAACATTAGCAGTTGCTGTAAGTGAAGGGTTGGATATCTTCTGTGATGCGTCTTTCTCTCGTTCACACAATGGTGGCGCAGGTACGTGGGTGCCAAGTTTCAAACTAGTGTATTCATACATGCGTTTAAAAATGTGTCGAATGTCATGGGGATGGAGATTGCAACCAACTAAGCCACTTAGTTGGTTGCAATCTCCATCATTCTTGACCTTGGTCTGTTGCTGGGGGTCTGGCACCTGATGATCTCTGCGCTGCGGTTTCAGCTTGGCAGAGTCTGAAGGCAGGATCTGAGTCATGTTTTGGTGTTGGAGATTGGTTTGAAACTGTTGGGGGCAGTGATGACAAGGTTGAGGTTAAGTTGTGTTGGGTGCCTGAACTAAAATTGTTGGTTCAGCATCATTTTGATAAATATACAACGCGTGTAGTACCATCTGGGGACTGCAGTTTCATTACTTTTCAAGCATCATTTTATAACAGCTATGCTTTCTTCTCTTTGTTCTTTCTTCTCTTCCTAAAACTGCAAAACTAAAATAAAAACCTTCCACTAAGTTGGGTTTCCGTTAGGAAATATATGGAAAAAATCATTGTTGATTTAGTAATTGGCTTCATTACATCTTCCTTGGTGTGGGGAGAGGGTGGAGAAAGAGCAGAATGGGCTGCTCTTTTTCCACCAATGCCTTTCCCTCTCCCTACATCAAAGAAGATTGAAAGAAGCCGATTATTAAATCTACACTGATGCAGAATAGGCTGCCCTTTCTCCACCAATGTCTTTCCCTCTCCCCACGCCAAAGAAGATTCAAAGAAGCTGATTCTTAAATCTACAATGATGCAGAGTGGGCTGCTTTTTCTCCACCAATGCCTTTCCCTCTCCCCACATCAAAGAATATTGAAAGTAGCTAATTATTAAATCTGCAACGATTGTTCCCATACCTAAATATCCTTGTCGAACCATCACCTGACAACTACGGACTTCGTCATTATTGATTTTTACATGAAATTTTATCTACAACAATTTTAACTGCATTAATTTTATCCAGAGAGTTTCTAAATACTGGCGGGTGAAGAATCTTGAATGACAACTATAGACATTAATTTTATCCACTGGGTTTTTAAGTACTGGTGATAAAGCATCACCTGACATCTACGGATCTTTTTTTTTTATAAAACACATCAATTTCATTCACAGGTTTTCTAAGTACTGGTGATGAAGCTTCACCTGGGAACTACGGATTTTTAGACCAATCATTAGCTCTTCGATGGGTGCAGGAAAATATAGAAATATTCGGAGGTGATAAAAATCGAGTAACTATCTTTGGACAAAGTGCCGGTGCAGCAAGTGTGAGTCTTCACTTATTGTCTCCCGTTTCAAAAGGTATGTTGCATTTCTTTCAATAAGTATTGTATTTGGTCATCGTGGCTGAGCTGTGAGAGAGCTCAGCCTGGTTGCCGGAGGTTTTCAGATCTGGTCGAACCCCTGCAAACGGGACCTTGGCAAAGTCCCCGCCAGGACTTCAGCTCCTCCAGCGGCTATGGGATGTATTCTGGCTAATTCTGGACAATTTTTCGGCCCCGACGATGATCGGAGGTTTCCCGGATCGAATCCTTGGGCTGGCACTTCTCTTTACCAGATTTCTTCTCTTCTAAAAAAAAATCTAGTAGTGTTCAAATTGAGCCGGTTCAGCCATACAAGCATTAATTGCTTCGGTTGACATAAGGCTCGTCAAAATTAATTTAAAAAAAAATTAAGTAAATCTGAGGACTCACCAGGTTTCTAAGTACTGCTCATGCAGCTTCACCTGGCAACAACAGACTTTTAGACCAATCATTAGTTTTTCGATATGTAGAAATATCTAGAGGTAAGAAAAATCGAGTAACTACCTTCGAACAAAGTACAGGTGCAGCAAGTGTGAGTCATCACTTACCTTTATTCATTTCGGAAGGCGTATGTTACATTTCTTTCTGTAAGTATTTAATTTAATTCAATTTGAGTTTGCTTGGGTGACAATGGAAATTTTTGTTGTTGATATTTCAATAAATTTGGGTAAGGTCACATTTGTAAGGGACTGTTCATTATTTAAATTTAGGGGCGGGCTGGCGAATAGTTATCATCAATACAAAAAAAAAATGCATGACACCCCTTTTTGGTGTTAAGAGATTTTTTAACCAAAAAAACCCCCAAAAAAATGTATTAAAATTTTCATTTTCATGAAATGAGTGTACGAAACTTTACCATTCTATAACTTGCTGTGAACTTTCTTTCTCGCAGTTCTTTTCCTGACCCCACCCCCCTCCTGATAGCACCTCACAACAAATGTAGCAGGCATGTAAAAATTGTCATGACCCCCCCCTCATTTTTGCCGCTATTCCCCTCCTTCCCCCCGTTGATAAATAATGAACGTCCTGGCTGGACTCTACAATGTAATCATGGAGAAATCTAGTTAATGAGGACTGACTTAGCACTACAAGGTGTCTGCCATTAGCATACCAAACCAGGTGAGAATAACATCTAACACAAGCTGATCTTACTTAAATTAAAAATAAACTTATTATACATCAAGATAAAAGACCAGAATCACGTTAAATACATAATTTAAAACAAAAGATCATAATCAAAACGAAATAAAAAGAAAACAAATATATGTGAAACCAGTAACCCTAAAGGCCGATTGCCACCAAATTAGCATTGCAGCATCTAGGCCTATCGAGTTCTCTCTCGCAGGAAGCAAAGGAATGCACAAAGCAAAACTTTTAAATGCAACAAACAAGCCACGTGACTCCTTAATTATTGAGTAAAAATTTGGTACGCCCTCGTGCACCTGGAAATAAACTGTAAGGCTTAACAATATTAGTGTCACTATATAGATGGCGCCACGGTAAAATATAAAGAAATTTTCCTGGCGTTATCTAATGACACTAATATCGTTAAGCCTTACAGTCTATTTTCAGGTGCACGAGGGCGTACCGATTTTTTACTCAATAATTAAGGAGTCACGTGGCTTGTCTGAAGCGTTTAAAAGTTTTGCTTTGTGCATTCCTTTGCTTCCTGGGAGAGAGAACTCGAAAGGCCATGTTGCTGCAATGCTAATTTGGTGGCAACCGGCCTTTAAGGCCTTTGTAACAATTTCTGAACGCAAAAAAGCAACAACAGGCGCAGTAACCATAGTTAGGGAAACAAGATCTGTTTGTTGTTGTAAAGCAGAATTTACGGAACACAACTGCCACGAGCCATCGCCAAAAGCTTCGTACAAGCCTTGAAAACATACATAACGTTAGAAAGAATCGACTAGTTTAGACAAGGGGACTCACGACAATTTGACAAAATTGCTTGAAACTTGCCGTCCATAATTCTTAAAATATATTTTGAATTTTTATTTTATTCATCATCAGGACTGTTTCACGGAGCAATAACCATGAGTGGTGCTGCCAGCTGCTCGTGGGCCGTTAACGAAGACGTATCTTTCTTGAGTCGCAGACTGGCCAAAGATGTCGGTTGTCCCTCTGATATAAACCACGAATTGGTGGAGTGTGTTAGGAAAGTTCCGGCTGACCGCATTATGCAAGCTGCAACATGCGAGGTAAAACACGTCGGTCCATATTATGCCTTCTTTAAGATTTTGCATTGTGCATAGCTTACTGGTTGATCTTTAGGGTTAATACAGTGTGTCCCAAAAGTCACTTGCCGTGTGGGGGGTTAACGCAGATGTTCAAAGTGTTGTCTGTTTATAGCAATACAATGTTCAACTTGGCTTCCCAGCTCATCTCTGACGGCTGCAAGGATTTGTGGAGTTATTCCACGGATTGTTTGCGTAATTGTGTTCTTTAAGTCATCAACAAATTGACATCACTTGATGTGATTGTTTTTCAATATCGGGATGCCGACGGTGAAATTCATTTGCTGCATCTCTACAGCTTCGATGGTGTCGCCACACAGCAACACAAGCTCAATACGTTGCTCTGCTGTTAACATGGCCGTGCTTGAGCGTTCCTGCGTAACCCTTTGCCTGACGTTCAATTTTACCATTATGGCAAATCACTTTTGGGACACACTGTAGTAGAAAGATGTGTGGTCGAATCTCATGACCTAGTAACACTCACTCTGACTCAGCAGCCAGCAACCAAGACGCTGAAATTCTACATCTGGTTGGAGCCAAAATACTGTCGACCTGGTTATTATTACTTTCATGCTGTTGTGACTTTGTTTCTTGTTTCTCAGTACACGTAATTATGTGAATTAATGCAGAAAATGCTTAAGTGTGAGAGCAGGGTGTAAGGGTGCATTAAAAAAAAACCTTAAAATCATCATTTCTGTTCAGACACCACTAAAATGCCTCATGGCAAGCTTGTCTGTACTTGCCAAAATACCTATATATGATAGACTCAGTAGGACACTTCTTCAATTAACCTTCAGCCTTTTATTTACATGCAAAATGCGTGACATTACCAGGCGTCAATGTTTTGTCATAGAGCAGCAAGAAATGTGTCGTCGTTGGCTATTGCTGCCTGCAAACGCCTCTGCCAGAAGTCGTCTAACTGGCAGCGAGCAGGGCAACTAACTGACTGCAACACAAAGTCAGCCGAGACTCACTGCATGCTCTCCCTCCTGAGAGATTGACCCCTGGACAGTCATTGGCCCTACAAATGGATCACAGGTTTTAGCAACCGAAACAAACAAATATCCGTTACTACCGGTAACAGAGACACAATAGTACAATTAAAGAAATGAATCGTAACCTGGACTTCCCCCCACCCCCTCCTGACAAATTCGCCCGTCTGCAGAAGACGGGCAGCAATCATGAGCCCCGAACACGACACACGTGAACAGATTCCAGGCCTTCAGGTCCAGTCCAGCATGTTCTGCATCGACTTCTTATAACAGTTTGCCTGACCATTGACAATACTTTTTTATGCTCTCGTGCAAGCACTTCTGGGCACACAACGTCATTTGTCATAGGAAAACCCGACTGAGTACATATGCAACACTGTGCGTGTGTCGACCTGGTAACAGTTAACGTGGTGCCATAATGCTCGCACACACATTTCACACTTATTTTATAAGACATGGAGACTTTGGCGTAAATTCAAAAAATCAGATTGTCCTCTCGTGAAGGTTGCGTATTCAACTTGCAGTAAGTTACTATCTTATCAAAAATCAAAACTGGTAAAAGGGGCCGCCAAGTTCCGAATGGTTCGGCCCTTCAAAGGAGTGATATCAACACACCAAAACATTCGCCAAGTTAATCGCATCGCTTAATACTTCGAAAGTTAAATGAAAACTGGAACATTGCTACTTTCGGTAGCGATTCGGTGCGATTAAGTTGGCGAATGTTTGGTGTGTTGATATCACTCCTTTGAAGGGCCGAACCACTCTCAACTTGGTGGCCTCTTTACCAGTATTTTTCATGAATTGGACGTGAATACAATTTTTTTGCAACGTTGTTTAGATTTATCGTGATACACTAGTGTGTGTCTAGGCACGCACGTCAGTATACACGTTCTCATAGTCCGAACTTTGGCCGTCCAATGAGAGACGATGCCGACAATACTAACAATGGTTATAACAATATTTTCGTACTTACGCGCCCTCCCACGCCATTCACGTTACGACCCCAGGCTCCAAACCATAAAAGGTAAGCAGTTTGTATTGTACTGCACCCATTCTTCCAATTTCATAGCTGGAAGCCTTCCCGTTATCTCGGTATCGATGTATAATCACCCTATGGAAATTAACATGGGGATGTGTTAGTTACTAGTAACACATTTACAACGTTATTGAGGGTCCGTTTTTGTATTGAAAAGCAGCTTAGCTGGCATTCCTACACGAGTTAATTTTTGTGAGGTGGGTCATTGCTCACGATTTCAACACAATTTAAGCTCTTGTACCGCGTTATTATTTTTCACCATGTACCTGCAATGTGCCCAACTATGCTTCAAGATATAAGACGCAATGGCGTCGCGCTACAATGGTTTACAACCTCGACAATTGAATTGATGTGATGTTTGTTGTGATGTTTGTTGCCTAACTTAGCGCGACACACTAGCGTGTGTCTAGATCACGCGAACTATGGACATTGGAAATTGAAAGAGAGGTTAAATTTATTTCGGAGGGAAGTATTTCGGCATTGTTCTGGCACCTCAAAAGACAGATTCAGTCAACTAGGGACATCCCTCCACTTTACTAGGAGGGGGTTCTGCAAAAAGTAGCGATTGGCGACGGCCGATTTACTTAAAGATATTTTTAGCAGAAATTTTACGATGGATGATGGAAATATTCCTGCTTTCCCGAGTAGTTTTTGCGACGTTGATTTCAACTCTAGCACAGTAGCATGGTAGGCAAAGTGCTATTGTCATTCAAGAACAGCATAGCTCTTGGTCCGGATGGACTATATGCTGCTTTCCACAGGGAGTTTGCCATGGAATTACGCAAATGGCTCTTCAGGATTTCATGACTTCTCTATCTTCGGGCAAGCTTCCTTCATGCTGGAAAATAGCCTCGGTTGTCCCTATTTATCAGAAGGGAAATGCGGCTGGGGCCAGGAAACTATAGGTCAATCTCCCTCACATGTGTTCCTTGCAAGGTCTCAGAGTGCATTATTCGCGACCAACTTTCTTTATACTTACAACCTCACAATCTCACCAACTGCAACCAATTTGAATTTAGGGCTGGCAGATCAACTACCCTTCAACTTTTACATTGGCTCAATGATTGGACTGTGTGACTAGTGACTGTGCGGCTGTGTGAATAGTGACTGTGTGGCTGTGTGAATAGTGACTTTTATGTTGTCAGGCGACCGAAGTCTCCTGATCCAACGAATTTCAGCCGTTTCTGTCGCATTGTTATTTATCCTCAGATGGCTGAAAAGAGCCAAACTACCTTTGCTGTAAAAACACGTGTCTAGTGGTCCCCATGCTCGTATATACGTTTTATCTGGATGTTATCGTTTTATCTTGGCGGGCGACACACTAGCGTGTGTCTTGATCCTGTCATAGTATATGGGGACTGCATCATATCAAACGACGGTATCGTGTTTATTTATCTTCTTAATTGCAGTTTTGCTCTCTTCATTTTAAAAGTATTGTTGTTAATACGCTAAGCCACTTCGTAAAACGAGAGAATTGGGTGAACTGCGTTATTGGCTTAAATAGTACATCAGTGTGGGCGAGACAGTCTAAATGTTCCGTTTTCCATTGAATCAACCTGATGGTTGTTATGCTCAGATGTAAATGTGAATGAATGAGTATCTTGTAATTATGCTGCAACAGATATGTTTCTATTGTTTACAGACGTGTTTTCCCCTTCCATTTGGACCAACAGTTGATGGTCACTTTTTGCCTGATCATCCAATGAAACTGCTTCTTTCTGCAGACAACTTGAATCCTATACCTGTGATCAGTGGAATCGACGAAAAGGAAGGAGGTTTTATGTTGGCACGTAAGTCAATTTAAAGTCAATATTCCTGTATTGGTTGCAAGTGTATCAATTTCCAAGTAAATTTGTGAAGAACGTCAAATCTGGTAAGGTGGTTGTAATCACTTAGGGAGAGTTCACGAATTACGTAACACTTTTTCTATCAATTTAGACCCCCGCCCCCTTTGTAACACAAGTGTTGGCATGACACCCCCCACCTCAAAATACGTAACATTTTCGTTCGTAACTTCCTTCCCCCCCCCCCTCCACCAATTGTATAGCTTTTTTTTTTATGAATTCATTTTTATAAGCTGTAATTAGTACCTGGGGGCGAATGGCCAATGTGTTTCGAAAAAAAATGTAAGTCATAATCATAAGATAGAAAAATAGCTTAGCTAAAAGAATTTAGCTAAATAACTTAGAAAAAATTAGCGAAAAGGTAACACATTTACTCAAACACCCCCCTTCTCCCTCCAGACGTTACGCAATTTGTGAACGCTTCCCGAGTGTTCGCAGAGGATAGCATATCTACAAAAGCGGAACACTGACTGGCCCATTCAAAAAAAAAAAGTTGATGTTTGATTCGAGTTAATTCAATCAGAATAGGTTCAACAAAGTCGTGTGTTACAGTGTGAGTGTGTGTTTAATCCACGTCTAAAACTAATTTACTGAGACTACCATGCAAATATGTTAACCAATAAAGAATTTGGTCCTTAAAACGAAGTACTAAATTTTCACACACACTTGTATTTCATACTTTTGAAGCTTGATTATGGTTTCTAGATTCGTCACTATACGCAACGACGGCGAATCAGTGAAAATGGTAAAACCGGCAGAAACAGAACGATCCATATTGTACATATTCACGGGAAAATGCCAGAAAGCTCAAGCTGAAGATCACTCGATACCAATACACACATCTAACACATGGCATGGCCTGCGAGTTTTATAAATTTGGTTGGACAATTGGTTAGTGTTTCCTATGTTTTAATTTACACTAGGATGCAGTTTCAATTCCTGATAGCCGGGGTGCGGAAAGTAGCCTTTTAGTCTTAGGGCCCGTTTACGCAACGACTCGCCTTTGCATTCTCGCAGCTTGAACTCAATCGCGATGGCAAAGGTGACATTGCCATGGTAACAACGCTAAATGGATTAGCCAAATCCGACATCGTTGGAGTAAATACTTGCAGTCTTATAATCCGTGCCAATAATATAAAGAATTCCTCATGACGAAACAATTTTCCCAACGCTTCTGAACTCACGTTATTTGCTGTTTTCGTTGCGAGGCGGCAGACATAAAACCGCCGCCATGTTGGAATTTGAGGTGATTTCTAGCATCTAGAATAGAAAAATATGTCGGCCAGTCAGCTAAGAGCTTTTTGAAGACCCAAGCGACAGATGTTAAGTGGAAGGAACCACCATCGTATCAGTTACTTTATGCCGCAGAAGGGAGGAAAGCGGAATACCCGGAGGAAACTCTCGTGCAACGGGCGATAAACAACCGGAGAACACATGCACTTCCCTTCAACAGGATGGACCCCGGGTTTGCAGAAGCCAGAGACGTACAGCCGGGTTCAAGACGCCCATCGAATCTGATGCCCCAGTGCTCGCGGCTATACCCATGCACCCATACTACCCACTATCACATACAAACAAATTTCGTCGCTCTGAGGTCATTTTTTGGCGTAGTTTGAGGTGGCGTAAGGGACATCATAAGATAATGTTAAAATTAAATTTTAAACCAGTCAAACCATCATATCTACATCTTTCACCGTTATGAACATTGACATGCAAGGTGCAGAACGGCAAAACATGTAAATATGATGGTTTGACTGGTTTAAAATTTAATTTTAATATTATCTTATTTACATTTAATATCACCATTATCGTTCAACCGGGACCAGGATGTCTATCGAATCCAACGCCCCAACGCGTGTGTCTTGATCCTGTCATAGTATATGGGGACTGCATCATATCAAACGACGGTATCGTGTTTATTTATCTTCTTAATTGCAGTTTTGCTCTCTTCATTTTAAAAGTATTGTTGTTAATACGCTAAGCCACTTCGTAAAACGAGAGAATTGGGTGAACTTACTATCACATACAAACAAATTTCTTCACTCTGAGGTAATTATTTTACATAATTTGAGGTGCCGTAAGGGCCTTCAAGTTAACATTGCCTGTCAATGTGCAGAACGGCGAAAATGTAAATATGATGGTTTGACTGGTCTAAAATTTAATTGTAACATTATCATGCTTTTACTGAGACTATAAAAGTAATAATAACTTTAAGGGCTGTTTGTGCTGCTCAGTAATGTGAATACTAGTTATGTGCCAAAATAAGCTGAAACGCCATTTTATTAGATGTTTTATACCGTGCGTTTTTTTTCCATCTAGCAATTTAGCGAAACAAGAGTATGGCACGCGATTAACGTCAAACTGTGGTAGATAAACGGAATTGGGTTTGTGTGTACTGCGTAATACTGACTTAGACTTTACACCATACTCGTGTTTCGCTCAATTGCTCGATGGAAAAGAAACGCACGGTTACCCATAGGTTTGAACAAAACTAAAATCCTTATAATTACTGAGTGTTTACAAACGTGTCGGCTATCATGTTAGAATTAAATTTTAAACCAGTAAAATCATCACATTTGCCTTTTACGCCCCATTAACATAGAATGTTAAACTTGAAGGTCCTTGTGGCAGCTCAAGGCAAGGCATCACTTAGGAGTAGTGATATTTTTGTGTGTGGGTGCAGCGAAAATTTTCTATATTACCTGTATTCCCACATGCGTGCTGGCCCAAACGCCATCTTTCTCTCTTGCTAGTGATGGTAGTGATACCAAAAGACAACTTTTCCACACCCAATTATTGGAAATAAAAAAAAAAAAATGTTTCCGCTGCAATGCTGTAGTGAATTTACCGCAAGGGGCTGGCTTAAAGGTACATATTCACCAAATGACAGGTTGCAACATCCAGCGCCGTCTACCATTATTCAGTTCTATGTAGCACTTGATTTCAACAAGAGAAGGAATGCGCAAAGAAATTTCTTTTGACACCACATACAAACCACGTACCTCCTTAACTATTGAACGTAAAGTCGGTGCGTCCATGTGCACCAGGGCAAGCGGTCAAGGTTAACGATATCACTGTCACTAGATGGCGCCCATCTAGCGGTTCAAAATCTGCGTATCAAAACGGTCGATATATATATATATATATATGTAATAGTTATTGGTTAAAATCGAGCGGTTATCGATTTTAAACAATAACTTATTTAAATCACGGTTGGGACGTCAAGCTAATTCTTATTTAATTAAAACGTTTTGTGTTTGTGAAAATTGCTTCAAGAAATACGGTAATACCTTATGTCAAATCAGTGAAGGTCATTCCATTTTAATTTGTGGAGGGGGAGTGGGTGTTGGACGATTCCTTTGGCAGGTAGGCAGACTGTAGGCTACGCTCAAGTTTCTGGAAGGTGGGTGGGAGTTAGACGACGCGTCGTTTCGCAAAGTTTAGCTTGTAAGCTAGCTCGCTCGCGCTGTTCGGAAAGAATAAACTTCGATATGTGATGAAGCAGGGATAGAAGGACATTGTGCCGACATTCTCGCAAGGTAAGTAATTCTTTTTGTTCGTTTGTAGTTTGAGAACTGTTTCAAATCTCCAGTAATACCCTAATAGGTGAATCGGTAGGAATGAAGGTCATTCCATTTTAGGTTGTGGAGGGGGGGGGGGAGAAGAGTTAGACGGAGGGAATAAACTTGGAATTGGCCAGCCAGACATGTGAGCGTTAGCAGGTAAAGGATTTCATTTGGGATATCCCGGCAAGTTAAGTAATTCCTTTTGCACGTTTTCATAGCGTTACGGATTTAACGCTGTATAATTTTGGTTGTGGTGTATGCGTTTCCATCGCGTGATCCGGAAGTGTCAAAAGTGTTGAGTTATCGACAAAAGTGTGGATTATCGGTAAAAGTGTGGGGTAACTCGATAACCCACACTTTTTGCGATGACGCACACTTCCGCTCACGGTTAACGGGATTTAACCTACGGATTTTAACGTGGCGTTGAGTTAGCGTTAGTGACGTCACAGCCGTGGTTTAAATATATATAAATCGCCCGTGATGTCGTTAGGCTTAGCTTTACCACTTGCTTTCTGGTGCATGTGGGCGCACCGACTTTACACTCATTAATTAAGGAGGCACGTAGCTTGTTTGTTGTGTAAAAAGAAATTTAGTTGTGTGTTCCTTCGCCTGTTGAAAGTAAGCGCTACACAGAAATATAGATATCGGCAAATGACTATAGATGCTGCAGCCTGTCATTTGGTGGCCATCCCCCTTTAATATTGATCATTTTTCTCCTTCACTAGCTATTACGAGCTGAAAAGAGTTGTGCGAGGTTTTTTTTTTATCAATTGGGGAATGCAACAAGTGATTTCGAAAATGAAACTATATGTAAAATAAACTCGCGCAGTATTTGCAAAGGGAATACCACGTTGGAATACTTATCAATAAAAACAGGATGGAGGGACTTAAAAATATCTTGGGTTAATACCGTACGTTGTCATCATGACCACGTTTATTACCACACGTTTCTTCGTGTTCTTTTATTTTCTTTTTTTTTTGTAACTCTATCTTCACACTTCACAGTCATGACGTCGGCAAGACCATCAGACAAGTCGGTGGCATCAGAAGAATTTGTAACTGAAATTATTGAGAGTACATTTTTTGGTGGGGCCAAGCCATTGCCGGAAGTGACAGAGATGATCAAGAAGGCCTATTTTGCTTCAGTCGACTACACCAACGAGAGTGAAGTCGTAACAGCTATAATTGACGTAAGTAAACACTGCTTCAAAAACACTGCATTGTAAACTTGTCATCGTGTTGGTAAAATAATTATCGTATAAATGATTCAGAGCTAAATAACTTGAGATCCAAAATGGCGCATGAGGTCGCCTCAAATCGTAGCATTTTTCTACATATTTTGCTATCACAAACTCAAGTTATGTGTAGGCTAAAAGGCTACGACCAGGCCCGGACTGGCAGCCTCGGGGCCCAAGTGCCAGGACGTTAAAAAGGCCCCCAGCACAATACTGGGGGGACGGGGGTTGTAGGTGAAATTATGCCAACTTATAAGACTCGGGGGCTTAGTCTCGACTTCATCGTTATCAAATCGCATGCGGTTTTGTCAAATGTCACGTGCGATAGAATGGGCGAGCCATGATTTTGGCGCGTTTTTGGTAAAACCGCAAGCGATTTGAAAAAAAGACGGGAAAGCCAAAGGCTAACTAGAAATAACTAAATACAGATGCAAACCTATTTACGTTGCCTTTTGGACGTGTCAATCTGGCTCAGCGGTAGGACCTTGGCCTTTGATTTCAAAGGTCCTGGGTTCGATTCCCCGCTCAGGCAGTCTGACATATAAGTCCAAAAGGCAACGTAAATAGGTTTGCATCTGTATTTAGCGATTTGAAAAGTGCAACTCGAGACTAAGGCCCCCGGTCATTTTTTATGGCCGGGAACAGACAAAATGAAAGTGTGACCATCATATTTGCAACCCCCTCCCCCCCCCCCCCCAAAAAAAGAGAAAAAACCCCTGACAAAATCTTAACCTCCTCATTCATGGTAAAAAATTTGTGACCCTCCTGAGCCAAGGAAAGGCTTTTAGAACGTGTATTGAAAAAAAAAACAAAAAAACTACAGCAGTGTTAGTTACAACTTCAAAACCAGGTAAACACTCACGTCATGGGGGTTATCACAGAAGTTGAGGCCTTTTTAAAAATTTTAATTGCTGAAAGTATCATTTTCCAGGATCAAAATTGAATTTTTCCTCTCCCGACCCCCGGCGAATAATAATGACCGTGGCCTAAGCTGTCGTTATAGTCCAGCCCTTTAAAGAGAGCTATGAAATGACCAGATTTTAAGAACAACCAGGAAATTGCAACGAGAAAAAGTTCATCTGCAACAGAAATTTCACTTGTAACTATAAAATCTAAAAAGGCCCCCCTACGAATTTATGGGAGGGCCCATGTGCCATTGGCACCCTGGCACTATGGCCAGTCCGGACCTGGCTACGACAATATAGTAATGAGTGGTTCATCAGGGAAGGGGTCATTGGATCACGTTTTTATTTGAGTGGGTATAACAGTAAATTCAACTAGTAAATGCTTTCCCTCCCCCCCCCCCCACCAAAAACAAAAAATCATTTGGCCTAATCATTTTTACGTTTTTCTTTCTTTTTCGGTGTAAATATCTCCCAACAATGCAAGTTGAATTTCCAATTCAATTTGTTATACTTCACTGCAGTGGCGTGCACAAGGCGTGGGCGTTGGGCGGGAGGGGGGGGGGGGGGGAGGGGGGGGGGGCCATACCCCCGTACTTTTCGTAAAATGCCCTTGTTTGTTAAAAATAAAAATGGCCTATTTGGGGCCGATATTTTAATGGCCAATGGTGTTTTGGTGTGTTGATATCACTCCTTTTGAAGGGCTGAACCATTCGGAACTTGGCGGCTCCTTTTACCAGCTTTGGTTTTTGATATGATTATTTTATCTGAGTGGAATTGGCTAGTAATAAAGTAGTAGTAGCTAGCATGATATCAACGATGTTCAGATACCCATTTCGTATTGAAATCCTTTATGCACAGCTCTGAAACAGGACTTCTGTTGTCTACTCGTTAAACACCGTCGATCTATACAACTTCCAAAGCTTTCTGTCGCATTAATATTCAGTACTAGAAGCTGGTCTTGGATGCACCGTTTGAAACACTAGTACGGTTGCTCATGTGTATGTCCATGTTTCACCAAACTAAGTTTCTTCAATGGCAATTTTGTGCACACTGGCTAACAAACGCTTTCATCGAATTAAGTTTGTTCAGTCTAACTTTAAGCATTGGCTAACAAACGTGCATGTCAAATCACTGGCTGCACCGTTTTAATAATTGTCACGCTCAAGCATCGTTTCGTGAAGAAATTGTAGGCTGGCTAATAATATTTTTTGGCTTACTGAAGTTCGTTGTACCCACAGGTGGTGTTGGATGCGCCGTTTGCAACAGTGGTACGATTTGGTCGCTCATGTGTACGTCCATGTTTGACCGAATTAAGTTTCGTCCATCAAACTTTCGCTTTGCTCTCTCAGTCAGCAACTCCGGGCACGACGCAGCCCCGACCCCTTTTCCGGTCTTGGTCTTCCAACACTGGTACGGTTTGGTTGCTCTGGTATATATCGATGTTTCACCGAATTACGTTTCTTGAAGCCAATTTTTGCGCATACTTGCTAAGAAACGCTTTCACCGAATTAAGGTTCTTCAATCAGCGCATCCCGTGACTGAAATCAGTGGATGAACTGTTTTAAAAATTGCCACGATCACGCATCGTTGCATGAAAAAATTGTTCGCTTACTAATAATGTTTTTTTTTTTTGCTTGAAGAAGTCCGTTTTACGCACGGGTGGTGTTGGGTGCACCGTTTGCAACACTGGTACTGTTTGGTTGCTCATGTGTATGTCCGTGATTGACCGAATTAAGTTTCGTCAATCAAGTTTACGCTTCGCTAACTCAATCAGCGACCCCCAGGTACGACGCAGCCCGGACCCCTTTTTCGAACTCGGTGTCAAGACATTTAAATATTTCTATGGGAAGTAAATAAATACGCTTTGGTAGAATAAAGTTGAAACCTTTAGCCTGGCGGCTTTGACATTTTTGTTTTGTGGGAGAGGCAGAAAGTAACTCAGCCGGCCAAACAATGCCTCATTATTGTTTTATTTATTTATTTTTATTCTCTACGAGATCCTAGAAACAACAATTCCATATGCTCTACAGTAAACTATTGTTTTGTTTTCACTTAGAGAGGTCTTGGGTGGGTGACCGCCTGGGAATCTGGCTGTTGCAGACATAGGGCCTTAGGGCTTCGGGCAGATGACCAGGAGTGGTTAACGCTCGTTAAACCCTTTGAACCCTTTTGAGATGTCTTATTGTTGCCGGCTACTCTTATTGTTGTGGCTCAGTGGTGGTGGCAAGATAACAATGATAAGCCTCGTGCTCTGCAGTAATTGTTGCTGTCCACTTTGAAACAATTCAGTTTAGCCCTGAAAGCCCGCATCTACGAAAAAAGTAAGCCATTCTACCGTTTCCACCAGCTAATTTCGAGGCCGGAACGTAACTTAGTTTGATTTAAAACTTATGCATTTAGCTGATACATGGATTCTTTCATTTTACCCACAACAATCAACGGTTTAGAAGAAATTGTTAGGCACTGTAGCAAAGACATAACACGTGCACAAAGAATGAAAACCGATTAAAGCTATTGTTAGATTCGTATTGTTTGGCCTTTTCTTTTTCTAATTTAGTCGCCGTCGTCCAGAATTATTATATAGATTCAATAACGCTGGTTTAACGTCTCGGGTAAGAGAAGCCTAAACACTGGTAATGTCAAAAGGGGTTTAAACTGGTAATGTCAAAGGGTCAAAGGGTTTTTAGCGAGCGTTAACCGCACCCGGTCATCTGCCCGACGAAGCCCTAAGGCCCTATGGTAATGTCTTGACGAACGATAACAATCAGACGCCAACAATTAGACTCCATGGAAAGCTAACAATCTGAACTTGATGGGCGAAGTGCTAGTGCGCTTCTAGATATACGTATATCATTTTGTAATAAGGATAATGCATCCTCTTCACGTGCGGGTGAATTGTTGGCTTACCAGCAGTGTTAGCATTTGCTTAATTTTCAGTCTGCGCCAAGCGTCTGGCGTTTGCTGATTGTCATTGTTGCATAAAAACAATGTTTAAAACAATATAAAACAATCAATTTGTCGTTTAGCGCTCCCTAACCCCTGAACCACTTCACCAAGTAGAAAAGGCCTTATGGAAAGGGCACATCTATGGAGCAATACCTGTAAAATGAGCTAAGAATCAACTTTCTAGGACAAATAGTTTGATCTGTAGACAGCGTAGTAGAACCAGTCGTGTCAACAAGTACAAGAATACAAGCAGCCAAAAATGAAAATCACGATTCCAGCTGAACTCCAGATCTCCGATGTGACAGATCGGAAATTAATAAAAGTTAGTACACGTGTCGGCCAAGTCCCACAAAGGTCACATACCAAATTTCAGGGAAAAATGTTGAAAGACGGCGGAGAAATTAGGCATCGAAATTTCAGCTTTAACGTTGGAGACTTGAGGTCAAACCTTACAACCTTTACTAATTTCCTTTCAGATGCTTTCTGAGGGCCTTATGGATATGTGCCATTTCCAAACTATTAGCTTACTTGCTCAAGCTGGATGGCGGACCTACGCCTATATGTATAATTACGTGTCACATTTTAATTTCTCAGAAGCATTAGGAATGAAGAAACACTGGGGTAAGCATATTTTAGATTAAAGCAGTTTCATGTTTCATGTCGATCATTTTTTAACGAAAACGTATAGTGAACTTTATCGGCATGTTTTAGGGCGCATTTAAGACACCGTTCTCGCAACCTCAATATTTTCGCTCACAAGCTGTATTACCTACTAGCTTACAGCCCGTCTAAAGGCGGGTGAGTTTATTTTATAACATCACTAAAATAAATGACGTGGCCCCTTTTTTTGTGTGTCTTCACTTACTACCCCCCCCCCTTCCCCACTCGGTCCACTCCACATTCTATCTGTGGAATTTAGTTTGCCTGCCAACATTCCCCCTCCCGACGTACTAACAACATTCTAAAACTGCTTGGCAAATTTTTGTTGTTTTGGTCCTTATTAACTACGATAGGGTCATTTCGATGTATTACGTATACTACGACAATCGCTTCAATCTTCCCCCAACACCGGTTCGCTTTCTCCATTTACTATGACGCACCGGGGGTCCGTTGCTACGATGAACTTCTACCCCAATCATGTTGGCATCCTTCCCCCCTCCCACAAACGAAACATGTTCATTCCTCTCCCCTCCCCCCGTTTCTACGACGCACTTTTTCACTTCTTGCATGGCATACTGGGAGCGTTACGTAGGCCAGCTGGTTCTCTGGGCCATTTTTATGAGGGCTAGTGAGTGTCAATACAGCAGTGACACGACGGTAGTATTATTGTATACTAGCGGAGTCGCTCGCTTCGCTCGCTCATTCCGCGTCGGCTCGCTCCCCCTCGGCTGGCCCCCCCCCCGCCCCCCCCCCCATTTAATTTGCCGTTCGGTCGGTAGATGGCATCGTATGTTCGCTCTGCTGGCCGTTGCGTTCCGGGCGCAGCTACTATCTCAGCGGGGCTTGACTGCTACTCCTATAATTTGCCGTTCCGTCGGTAGATGGCGGAGATGGCATCGTGTGCAGCTGCTGCGCGGCCGAAGGCTGCTGCCTCTTTGGCTGCTGTCCGGATTTAGTGTAATTATATATATAGATAGATAGCTCTATGCTGGAGCCTTAATGGTTATCTGCAAGGGGCACTGCAGGGAGAAACAGAAGGGCGTCATACTGAAGCCGATGCTGTGAAGAGTGATTTCTTAGACCTAAAACGCGCGATTTTTGTTGTAGAGAAAACAACGTTATTTTAAGCCTAAGAAATCTGCTCTTCCGTTGTTTTTCCCTGCATTTTTATGTAGTGCACCTTGTAGTTATGCCCTCCAAAACCCATACTGGTGCCAATATGGCGGCAAATGTCACTACTCTATACTAAATTCGGCGATTGCTTCCCGCCTGTTGTTGCAGAGTTTTGTCTTTCGAACTGATTATAAGAAGTGTCCATGATAACAAAACACCAGGACACGATAGTTTCGTGTTTAGAGACAAGAGTTTAGTGCATTTTTCATAACAGCTTAATGACAAGAAAACAATTTATAGAAAATAACTGTCGTAGAAAATAACTGACTTACGTATAATTCGATTGATGATGTTTACGATTCGGCAGACCTAAAATGGGTGCTATTGAATCTTGAAATTCATGTTGCGAGATGCGATGGCCCCATTTGGTTTCAGTTAGTACGTGGGTAGAAGAGCCAAAAAATCCCAGGTCACAATTTAAAAAAAAAAAAAAGGTTTTGGCTGCAACTCTTTAACCGTCAACAAATCAAAAGCGTAATGTGAAGCACAAACGTTCAGCACACTAATCAGAAGCTAAGCAATTTTGGTTAGGATTGGTGGAAAGAATAGATCCCCACCATTCAGAAAATCCCAAGCATTTCCATTTTGGGCTATTAGAGGGCTCGCAAGAACACTTTAAATTCGAAAATCACCATACACTTTCGCCGCTACGCCATTACCTCTTCACCTTTAAATGGTTGTAGGACGATCCCCATCATAAGCTAAACAATTTTAGTTAGAATTGATGGAAAGAACAGCTCCCATCTTTCAAAAAATCCAATGCATGTCCATTTCGGGCTATTAGATGGCTCGCAAGAACACTTCGAACGCGAAAATAACTATAACAACCAATTGAAAGAAAAGGAGTTTTCGCGCAAATTAAGGGAAATATACTTTAAATACGATTTTGGGGTTCAAGGGTTGCTTTTACGTTAAAGGTGTATATCACTTTTGTGTGCTGAACGTTTTTTTTCACATTATGATTTTGATTTGTTGACGGTTAAAGAGGTACAGCCCAAAAACCCGGTTTTTTTTGGGGGGGGGGGTGTGGAATGAAAAATTGTGATTCGGGATTTTTAGACTCCTCTACCCATGGTCTAACTGAAATCAAAGGGGCAAATTGGTTGCCGGATGTGAAACTTTTTTCAGCCACCTCACCCCACTAAATAGATAATTTGTTAGCAGGTGGCGGTCATTTCTTCCAAATTCATCACGTTTTCAGTAAACCAGCAGATTGCAAAAAAAAAAAAAACGGTTGGTTTTAACGAAAACATCATAAGGACCGTTCCTGTAGAGATTTTTGTTATCTTTAATTTAGGTTGCTATAAAATTTTCGGTAGGAGTGATAGTTCGTGCGATATTTAAGAAAGCATGAATTTGGTAGCCGGCGGTGACCATTTTTTCGAAAAGGCGGCAAAAGCTCCAGTGGAATTTTAGGGGACTTGTAGTATGTTACTCGGGGAGTATTTCTGGGCATATCTGCCAAGTTTTATCTTTATGGGAATTTTTTTACAAACTTCGTCAAAAAATGAGCTAATTGCACCCGACTATAATCACTGGTATTAGAATACAGAACTGCTGATGGTTTTATTTGCCCCAACACTAGTATTAATTCTATCTACTGATGTTTTTGTTGAGAAGTGGAACATACTATGGACTGGCCTTTGTTAAATTTTACAGCAATCTAATTTCATCTTACAGTGCATAAATACAATCATAGGAGTTGATTGTGTTTTGGTGGATAAGCAACTTGACTAAACCGGAAGTTTAAGAGCGCGGCGTCAAAGGACGTACCACCACGCCAATCGGCACTCGCGGCCGCGCGATCGGAAATGTACACCCAACGCACTAGGTTTAATCCATCTAAACCATCTTTCAACATGGCGGAGACAGCAGACGACGCCTAGTATAATGCGGTACTAAACTGGTATAACGGTACTAAATTAGATTTAGTGATTTATTCAATTTTTCTGCTGCTACGACATTTTAACTTGGTTAAACTTACTGTTGTCACAAGAAGATGACTCATTCTACACCGGTTTTCTTGCAAATATCATGCATTCATAAGCAACCCGTCTCGTGTTACAAAAATATTTACTTCCCCAACAATCGGCGTTAAGGTTTCGTTCGACTGTCAAACTTTGTTACAAAACACAAACGTAACGCCTGGCAATATAACAATCTCTTATCTTACCTACGTTTGATACATCATAAACAATGTAGTACAGGACGTATTTCACAGAAAATTCCACCGCCTACGAGCGGATCAACCGCGAATACCTCATGGCGGCTTGGTCAGGCAGAAGTAGCAGACGCGCTTTGTATTCTGGGTACATTCGTGAGTCACGCTTGCCATCGAAGACTACGCACTTCGGCTATGCATTTGAGCTGGGAGTTGCTAATCCATTCAAACACAATCAACTCCTATGATACAACACAGTCGACCAGCTTTAACAGCCACCTGTTGCGGCACTCACTTTAATATCCAAATTTCTAGATAAAGAAGCAATTCGAGCCCTTTTCAAGGTAATTCTTGAAAACCGAGTAAGTCCAACTGCACTACATAGCATAACAAGTTTCTCCGTAGTTTTATTGGTTGCCTACTATTACCTTCGTTTTCGATAGTTGCCGTGAAAAATGATCGTGTAATTTATCTAGTATCAAATGTTGGTATATTAAGCTGAGTGCCCCAGCCAGGGTAGATTAGTTGGTAGTGACGCTTTTCTGAAAACATGTTGTAAAGTAATACCTGCTTTCACCAACGGTACCAGATGGCAGCACTTGTCAGGTTGGAGACGAAACTGGAAATAAAAAGTGTCGGCATCGTTGCCATTGTAACCATGGTATAGCGTCAACACCTGCGGAAATCGACGAAATACTCGTACGTGGGCAACATCCGAAGTTGAAGAACTTATTCTGTGTTCGATTCACACTGTATATAGTTCGTTACAATAAACGTAAACCACGGAGGAAGCTTCAGTCAGAACGGCCGATAAGCACGCTTCTTGGACGTTCTTGGAACAGAAAACCATGCGTTATACTTAGCGCCACTCGTAACGACAACCCGTTTTAAAATTGAATGTTGGATTTAAAAAATAAAACTTGATCAGCCTGTTCTGATCTTTCTTAAAATTATTTTAGTGTCCTAATCTGACTTATAATATCTTTTAAGCGGTTAATTTTGTATTTTTATCATGATCAATTTGTTTTAGTGACGCTAAATAGTTTTGATCCCCATGATGCTTTGCGCTTCCTGTTACTTGACGATAGCGCCCTCTGGTGGTAAAAGGCTGAAAGCAGGTTCTCATTTCTGCTGAAATTTTAACTTTGTCAGAGAAAGAGTGGGACTACCGATGTATTTTATTCTGGCCCTAACAGGTGGACGTGAAATCTGCAGGACTTTCAATGATCTTAACACCTGTTTTCATCAATGTTTTAAAAATTCGACTTGTATATTGTAATAGGAGTGACTCACGGGGATGAAATGCCGATGCTGTTTGCGAACGAGTTGCCTGAATTCAAAATGGAATTCAGTGAAAAAGATCGAGTCATGAGAAGAAAGTTGCTTACACTCTGGACCAATTTTGCAAAGTATGGGTAAGTAATAACGGACCTGAAGTTGACAGGGTGTATATAGAAACGAAAAAAAAAATTCTTAATGATGCTTCATTTTGCTTGTTTTCCTTTGTCATGTTAGTTTGTAGCCCGACACAATCATGCAATAATTTCATCAACTCTCTCCCTTCCTCTGAGTATACTGGTTTCTTCCAATTTTGTCAGACCTGCAAACTTGGCTAAGTATACTCGCAGCAACATGTGACATCGTTGCTTATTTTGTGGTGTATCTATATATACTAGGTAAAGTCTTAATCCAATGTCAACGTCTTCTACCTTCCGACGCAATCACTCGTGGCAACTGTACCTTACACCCTACCCCTATGTGTAATTTATGTGTAATTCAATATCATTATGAATTTCTCTCACTTCTTGTCCACTGCTGCTTCTCGTTATGAACTTCTCTTATTCCCATTCAGTTTATGTTGGTGTATGTCCTATAACATTCCTTGTTTTCTGCTAGTCCGTCGTAACTGACCTTTGTCTTGTTTTGCTCAGCTTGCTGGTCTGTGTTATCTTGTCTTGTTCTCTCAGTCCAGTTATGTGCCTGGTTGTCCTGCAATGTCCCGTGTTTCTGCAAGTTTATACCCCTACCCGTTTGTCTTGTTTACTCTGCCTGTTGTCCTGTGTTGTTTTGTCTTGTCTTTTGTCCTCTGTATCTCTGATTTTGTCCCCTCTCATTTCTAGTGTATAATTCAATGTTTTGGGTATATAAGACGTTGGTCTTGCGTTTTTTGTTCTCTTGTATTTGAAACCATGAAATAAACCGACTTTTGACTTGACTTGATATTTGATCCTTGAATTATTAACGAGACTATCGTTTTCTCCTTTTCTAACGTTCCGCTATCGTAGGGTTAAAGGAATTCTTTAGATCGAAATAAACAACTCCCTTCTTAACCAGGAGAAAACCCTTAAGAATATTTTAAATTTTCCCCTCTCTTCATACAACGTATAATCGGGTAAAGCAAAAAGAACATGGCTTTTGGTTCACTGATCGTTAGCTTTCTACATTGATCAGTTCTTTTTTTTTAGTTTTCTACACAAGTTCGATAAAAACAGCTGAGAGCTGAGAGAACACATGATTGATAATGACCAAAGTTCATTGAGTATGCTCCGCAATACTTTAACCGTGAAAACATAGCTATTAATTATTGCCTTACCAATACGGCTGAACAAGACCAAACAAACCATAATAAAACCGAACGCTGCATTGGGAAAAAACGTTCTTCGCCATGCAAGATTTTTATCCCATGTAGAAGAGAAGGAAAAACGTAATAGAAAACCCAAATACTCCGGTTATTTATGACTAAGCCAGTGCCAAACAAAACAGATTGAAAATATTAAACAAACCAAATTATGAACAGTCACACAAGATGAAAACAGGTGTAAATAGCAAGGGAAGGAGTGCGTGATATGCCCAAGAGAGAGACAACCTCGTCTGTTGAAACATACTTCTCGTACAAATCTCGGGGATTTGCAAAACCTGTAGGGAGTAAAGGTCTGCCAAATTTTCGCCGCTCAAGTATAGTGATGTTAAGGGAAAAAATGCCAGTCACCAACATTTGTCCACAGACAAGAAGTGAGAGAAATTCATAATGATATTGTCGACGAGTCATTATTAATTACTACTTGAAAAAAACTTTGATTTAAAGGTACTTAGTAAAGTAGAATTTCGAATCATCTATGGAATGGCATTCCAAACATGAGGGAGTCTTCCCTTCATGGAGTTTTTACTTACTGTCAATCTGTAGAAAATAATATGCAATTTTTCCCTTCCTCTCGTTAGTTGGGAGTGGTAGACAGCATTTCTCTGTGGAAGTATGGCAACAGATCTGTGGTGCTCAGTTCTCCGTTCTTTACCTTAATAGGGATGGGTCAGTTTCGATAATCGAAACGCGAATTTCGATTTTCATAAAAAACAACCCTACACCTTAAAAAATAATCATTTTGTCGGGTTTTGAAAGACTCGCATTGTGTGCACAAGTGAGTGTATCTCAGCTGGCCTCGTTCTGCGTCCAACTCTTGTGCTTGGAGCAACAAGATGAATTTACATCACTCGGCCTTGAGCGAGGCAATCGGAACGAGGCGGCTGCACATACAAAGTTTATTATTTTATTTTTGCTAAATGGGCACACGTAAGTGTCTGTGCTTTTACTGTAGCTAACTGAAACTCGAAATTTATAAAGAAGAAAAAAGTTAAACAAAATTATGTTTTCATTTGCTGAATTGCTAGGCCTAGATATGAAACCTTTTAAGGTTTCTAAAAAATCGAAACCCAACCGAAACCGACTGAAGTTTTGGCAAAGAACCGAAAACCTAACTGTACAATAATGGCAAATTATGACAGTTTTCTTAATAACTACATCCTACAAGGAAGCTAAATCTGACATTATTTTTAAAAGTCATTTCTTACAGTTTTACATATAAACAATTAATTTCTTAGATAAGAACAGTGTTAAAGTAGAAAACAATCAGACTTCTAAGTAAGCAACCTCAACTCATTAGATGAACTCCACATTTAAGTATTTTCACCAAGTTCCGTGAAACGAGGCATAAAAACAATATAAGTTTCTTGTTAGGTTACTAAATTTCTCGCATGCAGTTGGTATGGGGGACAGTTGTTTTTCATAAAATGAGGGGAGGGGGGAGGTTGTTTTGGTGTTATTCACGCATTTAGTAGCCATCCATCCAATTTTATTTTTCTCTACAACTGTTGATTTGGATCAGAAGAACTGTATTGTTCTCCACTCAGATTTTTGTACTTTGCAATAATTAACTTGATTCTTATTTAATTTTATTTTAGAACTCCTGTTCCACTGAAGCAGCAAAGAACTCTTCTAAAATGGCCGAGAATTGAGGAAAATGGAATACCCGTCTACCACATTAACGACCCATTTGAACTGAAAACTTACAATCTTGTCAATAACGAGAAATACCATTTCTGGACAAGCGAAATAGTAAAAGCAAAATCGAAGAAAAATATCCATTTGCACAAAGAAGAACTTTAATGGCTGTGATGTGTAGTGATGTAACTAGTATAAAATTCAATTTGCCAAGAATGTTTTCATTAATCAAAAGCAAAAGTTTGAGGTTCGAAGGTGATCAGATACCGCCCTAGTTCTAACCATGCAATATGGTCGTTGAATGGGTTGGATGGATGCCGCTTTATGAGTCAAATGTTTTAGCTGGAGCTAAAATTCTGGTAATTTCCCTGAATAATGAACATAACCTATGGTTGTATTCATGATGTAATTGGTATACTTTTGAACCTTTGAGAGTCAAAATCCCTGAAATCCCTTGACCAAGTTTAGTGATTTATGAACTTAAACCCACAAAATCTTAACCAGTGAGTAACTGGAATAAGTTTCCTTAGTTA
>JAHWFP010079754.1:5473-21036 GCA_023313725.1 Lithobius niger
TCTGCTTACTCATGCCATGATAGCTGATAATCAGCTTATTGATGACCCAATAGCTGATAATCTGCTTACTGATGACCTAATAGCTGATAATCTGCATACCAATGCCATGATAGCTGATAAATCTGCTTACTCATGTCATGATAGCTGATAATCAGCTTATTGATGACCTAATAGCTGATGATCTGCTTACTGATGACGTGATAGCTGATAATCTGCTTACCAGGGTTCATACACGGCCTTGAATTCCTTGATAAGCCTTAAACTTAAAAACCAAAAATTCAAGGCTTAAAAAACCTTGAAAATTAGCATTTTTGTTGGAAGAGCCCTGAAGTGGCCTTGAATTTTGTTAGCGTACTATGCTTGATGAAATACAGTCAATTTATGCTTAAATTCATAAATAAAAAATAGTTCGTCAGCCTAATGCTTATCTTCTGTTAACGATACGATGGTCCTTCGTTCATATTCACGTACAAGGGCAGTATTGGAAATGAATGTTTTAAATGAATGTTTATTGAATTATAGAGTATTGGCTAGCAAAAAGACGAATATATTTTAAGGTAATTTTTAACGATTTAAAACGGCCTTGAAATTGGCTTCGAGTTGGCCTTGAAAATGGTTTCGTCTCTTGTGTACGAACACACTTACTGATGACGTAATAGCTGATAATCTGCTTATTCATGCCGTGATAGCTGATAATCTGCTTACTCATGCCGTGATAGCTGATAATCAGCTTATTGATGACCAAATAGCTGATAATTTGCTAACTGATGCCGTGATAGCTGTTAATCTGCTTACTGATGCCATGATAGCTGTTAATCTGCTTACTGATGCTGTGATAGCTGTTAATCTGCTTACTGATACTGTGATAGCTGATAATCTGCTTACTGATGACCTGATTGCTGATAATCTGCTTACCGATGCTGTGATAGCTGATGATCTGCTTACTGATGCCGTGATATCTGATAATCTGCTTACTGATACAGTGATAGCTGATAATCTGCTTATGATGCTGTGATAGCTGATAATATGCTTACTGATGCCGTGATAGCTGATCATGCTTACTGATGCTGTGATAGGTGATAATCTGTTTACTGATGCCATGATAGCTGATAATCTGTTTACTTATGCCGTGATAGCTGATAATCTGTTTACTGATGTCGTGATAATATGCTTACTGTTGACCTGATAGCTGGTAATCTGCTTACTGATGCCTCGATCACTGATAATCTAATTACTGGTGCCCTAATCAGGGCCATGCCATAGGGCGGGGGTGGAAGGGGGAAGGTTGCCCCTGAAAATTACTAAAAAGGGTGCCACATTTTGGTCGTTAGTGTGTTTAAATTCTCTTTTTAAAATAGACTTTCGCTGATTAGCGCTTATAAGTAATAGAAAAAATGTCAGCAGAATTCTAGTAGTAATCGCTATCAAGGTGTCATTTTATTCCCAATGGCCGTAAATCCCCATGCAGCAATCCAACCCATGGCTGCAACATTACTCATAAACCCTCGTTAAGGAAGAAGTAATTAGTAAAACATGGGCAAGTAAGGGGGGGGGGGGATTGAGGCTTAATGGCGCGTCGACAACTTGGTCATTAGCGCCAACCTCAGTCACAGTGCAGTGGTCCGGGTTGCCACTGCACCACACAGTAAGGCAGGGCAGTATTTGACTGGAATATTTTTGTCTTACAAGACAGCCATGGTAAAAAGTAAACAAAAGTACCAGGGGCCCAGGGCCGAACCAAGAAAAATTACGTGTATAAGAAAAAAAGATGCAAGCATCTAAGAAAAGTTTGTGAAAAACGGAAGGTAACGTACGTTTAATAGTTTACCAATTTTCCCTGAACTATGTGGAATGTGCATCATTCATCGAATAAACTGCATTAGTATTGCATACATAAGTTTACTCGGGAGTTCCCATTATTTTATGATCACTTATACAGTTATAATGTTACCATACTTCACGTTAATGTTTTAATTATTTTCTGCCTGGCGTTCTCTTCTAATGGTGTATTTCGGGCATTGTTTTTCGGACGTATACTACAATTTAATTCACTGCTATTGCATGTTGTTTTGAATTTAGTGGCACCACACTCAGTTTCACTACAGTGCACTGTACCACCACTCCACTCATATCATCCGCAACAAACTCAGAATCAGATGGAACATCATGCAGGGCACCAGGTGGGGCCGGGCACCGGTTGTAGGAAAAAAAGTCACAGGAAAAAAGCCACAGGAAAAAAAGTCACAGAAAAAAGAAAAAGTTACAGAAATTAAGTCACAGGAAAAAAAGTCGCACAAAAAAGTCACAGGAAAAAACAGTCACAAATTGACTGTCACCGTTTTAAACTGGTGTGTTCTGGTGCAGAGACTAAGACCGTTGATATAAATTTGTATCAAGGTGAGGAGGGTGGAGAGGCGGGGGGGGGGGGGGACGCATGTTAGTGTTTGTTAGCAGTGAAGGCCTTCGACTGCTTGCTCTTGCAGAAATATGGTTTATGGATGGTAATTTCGCTATGGCTCCAAATATATTCAAGCAACTCTACGTCATCCGTGTAGCTTTCGGTGGAACAAATATAACTCTAGTGTATGCACTTCTACCAAACAAAAACCGCACAACCTACGAAGAACTCTTTCAGGCTATTCAAGATAAGTATGCCGAATTAAACTATGACATCGCTGTACAAACTGTCATAACTGATTTTGAAGATGGTGTCTTAAGAGCAGTTCTCGCAGTATTTGGGCGTGATGTCAACAGCAAGGGATGTTTCTTCCATCTCACACAATCTACTTGGCACAAGGTTCAAGAGTTGGGCTTAGCTCCCCATTATAACAACGATGCCGACTTCCGTTTGTTTTGTGGCATGATTGACGCATTAGCTTTTTTGCCTCTCGAATATGGAAAAGAAGGTATGAGGTATCTAAAAGCAGTACTTCCCCAACAACCCGATGAGGTGGAGGAACTTCTAATGTACTTCGATCGTACTTATGTTTCCGGATCTTTTCGACAAATTCGGCAGCCAGATGTCATGGCAGGTGATGGTATACTGCCTTTAAGAATACGCCCTGTTCCACCTGTGTTCTCCCCTGCTCTGTGGAATGTGCACGACGCCACTATCAACAGCAATCCACGCACAAACAATATTTGCAAAGCATGGAACAATAAACTTTTCAACCTCGTTGGGCATTACCACCCGTCAGTCTGGCGCATCATTGAATGGTTTTAACGTGAAGAAGCAACAATAAACACTATCATCTTGCAAGAAGCTGTTGGCCAACAAATGAAAAAGAGAATAAAACGTCGTTATATCAACCTTCAAGAACGCCTTCGAAACTTGTGCATTGCTCATCAGAAAGGATTCATAACTATTCCAGAATTTTTTCATGGTGTGGGATGGAATATACGCCTAAATCATCAACACTGACCAGCATTCACCCCCCTCCACCCCACCCCCGGAACAGGTAAATATTTTTACAATCATTAATTTGTGATTTTTTTCTGTGACTTTTTTCCTAGGCAAATTTGTTACTTTTTTTCCTGTGACTTTTTTCCTCGCACCAGGGCACCAGGTTCCAAGACAATGGGTTGGTTGGCAAACTAGGGACCAATTCTACCACTGGAGACAGATCCCGAAATCTGTCCTGGAAATGAATATCAGCGACTGTCAGTTCTGCTCAACTCAGTTGGGACCTAAACCATCCTCTCAACACCTTATGTCGTTTCACAAGGAGGGAGCCCGATTCAGTGGACACTGAAGATTCCTCAGCCATAAACACAATACACACCCCAGGGCAATTAGTAAACTTACTACACACAGCTGAGCTAGATGATTCAGAGGGTGGTACACGCTCAGAGGGTAGCACAGAGCAAGAGACTGGAACAACAGTCACACTAGGGATCCCATTATCAACTCCCCAAGCTCCAGCAGTGCCTCTCAACAGAGGCGTATGTCTTGATGTGCTTGCAGGGTTATATAACTGCAGAAGCTGCAATAATCTCTACAAAAGGAGCTTGTGCACACTCGTTGAACACGGCCATGGAAACTGCAGCATAGGCACCACAGGGAGTACTCATTCACAACAAGACGGAATGGTATGCCACACGTACAGATAATGCCTGGCAGGTCATGCAGCACTTTGAAGAGCCACAGCTTGAGTTTACGACCACCATAAATACAACGTGAAACTCCATCAGTGGAGTTCCGTTCCAAGTCATTGGTTAAAAGGAAGCCATAATTCAATACTGTGCTTCAATGTCATGCTTGGAAACTTCAAACCTGCACGTGTAAGTCATAAATATAAGCTCTAAAGCTGAAGTCTGAAGTCTTTAGCCTTCTTAAGGCAATTTTTCATGGCAGCAGTTTTCAGCTTCACATGTAATATTAATGGCACTCAGTATGGAAATACCTTCCACATCACGGAAATCAATGAAGCCCGTAATTGCATCATGCAGATATGATACAAAATACGAGCGGCCCGCTTAATCATCAATGACGCAACTGATTTGACCGTCGTAAGGTTCGGTAAGCCACCATGATAAAGTCTCTTTAGCCATTCTAAATCGCTCTTCACAAAGCCCAAGTCGAACGCATTGCTTCCATGCCTCACATAATCGTGATCAGTTGATTCACTATGCACACCCATTATAGTTTGATCTGCTATAACTACTGCCACTTCTCTAACATAGTTGGCTCATTTCAATTTACTACTAAAACACTAACGCCAACACTACAGATTCCATTGTTTTTATAGCATTGTTGTCTGTCATAGCACTCTCAGGAGCTACATTCACAACTTGTACTGAAAATTTCCATGCTCAACCCAATGCACCTTATCGGTGCAAGTCGTCAACAAAAATGTTACTGACCCCTGCATATGTCTAATCTGGCACTATGCCTGACTGCCCTTGTCGTTTTGTCAAGACACCTTAATTTTCTAAGTCCCTCGTCCGTTGTCTTATATCCGCCATCATGGCCGACAATCTTAACTCAAGGCAGGCCGGGCTTTATTAAGAGACTTTATGTAGATCACTCGAACAAGAAAAGTACTATTGTAACATTTTGATACTGTTAGTTTTTGAGGCCCCTTATCCCTCTCATAGTCATGGATGGAGCATGTAACCTAGTTTGGATTCGTGCTGCCTAAAAGGAAAAATAAAAAACGATACCACTGTATACCCTTATCAATTTTTGACGTGTTTTAACATTCCAATGCACAGATTCATCATTTTTACGAGAGCTTTCTTGCAGCGCAGATATGAAAGCCGTTTATAAGTTATAGCAAGGGTAAGATGGGTCCCTATGACCGTTGGTTAAAGCCTTAAACGTTTGTACTCACACAATCAAATACGCACACTTTTTTTCTAGCCGTAAAAAATAACGAGATGCAAACAACATCTCGAATTCAACTCGAATTCAATTCTATTCGTCACTCTTTTGTTGCATATTCGGATTGGTGTGCTAACTGTGATAACTGTGTACATTATCCAAAATAATAATGTAAAACAGTGGGGGCAGTTTATGGATTCGAACACTGCATATGTCAAGAAACCAGAAACCGCTATATTTTTCTTTGCCAGGCACAAGTGTAGGGTAATGACTGCACGTAGGACAATAACGTACATTAGACTAAATTACAGGCAAGTCATGCTGCACTTTGACTCCTTGTGGTTCTGGATTTCGGAAGTTTCTCGACTTGGGAGGCATTCCGGGTTAAGTTCGCAACCTAGGGCCTTATTAACAACGAAGATTTAATTCTTATTCTGACCTTGTGCTTTGGTAAGGGATCTGGCTAAGACAGAGTTCGATATCGGACTCTGATTCCAAGTGGCATATTAATAATGGCAACGTAACACAAAGTACAATTAGTACGAACTTTGACAAGCTTAAGTCCGACCTCAGACTCGGATTGCTGTTAATAATGAAATTCAATGCTGGGTTATTGCTGAAAACCTTTGTGAAAAACGAGGCTCCAAACACTTGCTACACGTACCTTTACTGTCTGTATCAAAACGTATGTCATCTGACGACGATAGAATCAACAGCCATAGCTGGTCCAGGATCAAAGAGAGAAAACGTACTATTGTTTTAATAATGGCGACTTTGCGTGAGCCAAGTCCGAGACCAGCAGTTTGATGTTAATAATGCAAAGCCAAGCCGAGATTCAGAATATGTCTGAGCATGACAATCTAAGCTTGAGCCATGACTTTGGTGGTAATAATAATGGCTACCACTTTAAACGTTGAGTCGTCTCACAAAATCCTAAGCCTGGTTATCAGTAGACTTTGGGCGTGCTTTGGGTAGCTTCTCTGCAAAACCACGTCTTACTGCCAGACAAGGCATGTAAAAGGCCTAAACTAAGCTGGAGGGAGTAAAGCTAATTTAAATTGGAGGGACAACTTTTCCCTTCCCGCCAGTTTGATAAAACTGGAGAAAAAGCTCAAAACACCACAAACAGCTAGCTGGTTGATTGTGGTTTCTATTGCCTTTATGAAAATATACATTACCTGATTTATAGCATTCACCTTCTTTTGCTTTGCAATCTAGAGATTAAAGTTCTTTGTTCTTTTTCCATCCAGCGTTGCTACCCTCTGCGTGTGTGCAGCCTCTGTTATAGAAATGCTGACGAAGGCCGTTTCTTCATCTTTCGTTCCTCTAAGTGCCTCAGTGGCGACACAGAGGCGGGGGGGGGGGGGGCCGCCCGCCAGCCAAGTAATTATTTTCATAAAGGCAATAGAAACCAAAATCAACCAGCTGTACCTGGTATTTTGGGCTTTCTATGTACCATGAAAATATCCATTACCTGATTTCTAGCATTCCACAGACCTCGTCAAAGGCGGCGCGCCACTAGATAAGAGATCAATAGGGTAGCACGACAGGACTCCAGAAAGAAAAGTCTTCGTGGATGACCAAAGTGAAAAATTGTGGAGGGCGGAGATCATCACGCTTTAAGGGGTGTATAAAGTATCTGCTTGGCGGCCACGAAAGGGCCGATGTGATACAGTCCATCTGCTTAGGCCGACATATCTTGAATATAGTGAGAGTGAGCACAGTCGGGTGTCTCCAGGACGCGGCTTCCATAATGTCAGTAATAAGGATGTAGCTGTGGTGGGCGCAAAAGGTCGAGGTAGCCCGTAGTTAATAGGCGGTGGGTGACTCGAATTCCTTGATCAGCAGTCTATGTCGAGGGCCTTGTAGGCATCTACGATGACGGTGTTTATCCAGGTGGTGATCATGTAAGTCAATCTTTCACCGGTCGCCAAAGCGGTTTTGTGCGGTTCAGGTAGTATTGAAGTGCACGTATCGGAGAGAGGAACTTGTCAGGTTATCACCAACGGCAGGAGACAAGGCTGGAATACATATCAGGTTGGCGCGGTCACTAGGCCTTTGAGAATTGGCTTGGAAGGACGCTCAGGGAGTCAAGGTGACCGCAGAGCAATCTTTGTGGAAAAAACAAATGGTAGCAGTTGTTGAAAGAGCCTGGACTTCGCTACATCAGAAACAGGAGGCCATGGCTATGAAAAAGACCATTTTCCGAGCACGAAGCCAAACGTTCGTAGGGCACGGAGAGCAGTGACTTGAGGACTACAGACAGGTCCCAATCCGGAAAAAGACAGCTCAATCTTGAATGCTTGAGGTGAGTGGAGATGCGGTAATTGTCCAAGAAAGAGTGATGGTTGGCCGCACAAAAGACGTTGTTCAGGATGGAACGATAGACGAGGATGGTGGACCCAAGTAAGCCTTCGTGAAACAAGTCCGACAGGAATTGCAGAAGCTGTGCTAGAGGTGGATCGATCGTATCGACCTGTTGCAGTAGACACCAACGAAACCATCGGCGCCAATGACTGTCGTAGATTTTGTTGGTGGACGACCGGACGGCTTTCGAGGCAATGCGAGAGGCCTGTTCAGGAGGAAAGCCTGTTGCTTTGAGTAATCTGACGATAGCAGCCACGTGTGTAGCAGGAGCGTTACTGGCTTGTGATGAGTACGGTACCCCTCTAATGGGACAGTAGGTCTGGTACATCCGGAAGGCAGTGAGGGCAATCTATGAAAAGACTGAGTAGAAGGGGAAACCAGGCAGCAGATGGCCAATTGGGGGCGACCAGGGCGACCAAGAGACTGGGCAATGCGAGGACTAGTGGTAGGAGCTTGGGCAGGGGAAACAGGTAGCTGAAGAGATGACTCCAATCCACCATCGCGGTGTCCAGTGCCCATGCTCGATCATTTGAGGGACCATTCGCCCAGTGGGAGAACATCGGGACAGCGAGTCTGCTATGACATTGTGGTTGTGGAGTGGTAGTAGGGTTATCCATAGTTGTATGCACAAACTGAAGAAGTCAGGACGTGACATGATGGAGGGAGCGGGACATTGTTCCCCCACCGTTTCGAAGATAGGCGACCACCGATGTTGTGTTTTCGATGTGGACTTGCACAACATTCCCTTGAAGAGGTGTTGGAAGCGAGTCACACCGAGAAGGACCGCTTGTAGTTCCAGAACGTTGATGTGGTCGGTGGTGTTTGAAGACCATGTTCCCGACGTCATGTGGTGGCCGATGTGAACTCCCCATCCGTGGAGGGAGGCATCAGAGAAAAGATGAATGTCAGGGGGTGGCTCGTGGCTCGTGTAGGGGAGCTATCCGAGTCATGTACTGGACGTCCATCCATGCCAGTAAGGTTGAAAGAGGGAAGTCTGGTAGATGCAGATGCCACTGGGAACCGGCAGGTAGCTGTTTAGCCCATACATCTATGCAAAAATGATGTACAGGCCGAACCATCCATTTGCCATATGGAATGAGTAGAGCCACAGAGTCGAGCAAACCGATGAGGGAGTTGAGTGACCGTTTCTTTTGGAGTAGAGCCGATACTCTATCTGGGGAAGCCATGATGACCGCGTTGAGCCAAGTCGAATGCCACTCCGAGAAATATGAAGCTTTGAGAAGGAGTACACTGGATTTTGGGAAGTTGACCCTGAAACCCAATCTGTGCAGGAGTCGTAAAGTGAAGTCCTCTTTGGAAAGCAGCTGAAGTCTGACTTGATGAGGAAAGATCCAGTCGTCTAAATAGGCATCGTCACGCCCCTCGTACTGATGAAGAAAGGCTGGACCGTTTTAAGAACCAACATGAACACCCATGGTGCTGCACTGAGTCCAAAGGGAAGACAGGTGAAATCGTACACCGTCCCGTCAGATAAGAAACAGAAGCGGTAGCGAACCGAGACGTGAAGGGGGGTATGAAGCTAGGCGTCTGCCAAGTCTATAGAGACGGCCCAGTCCCCACGAAGTAGAGAATGTCACATGGAATCGGCAGTTGCCATTTGAAAGTGAGGGTTACTGATGAACAGATTTAATGGCCGGAGGTTGAAAATAAAACGAAGATCGCCTGTCTCCTTGGGGCAAAGAAAAATCCTGCTGTAGAACCCTGGCTGTTCCGGATTGAGAGCAGCCTGAAAAGCATACTTTGCTAACTAGGCCTCGATTTCGGTGGGCAGGAGGTCCATTGGCGAGGTTGCTTCCAGCCAAGGTGGGGATCGTAGAGGAGCCGACCGGTAAAAGGAGGGGAGAAAACCCTGAGAAACGATAGAAAGGACCGTTTGATTAGTTGTAATTTCTTGCCAGGCCGGGAGGAAGAAGCGAAGGTGACTGCCCACCAGCACAGGCAAAGGGTAACTGTCAATGAGAGGATCTGGTCTGCTGGCATGGTCTTGGGGAGTTGCGACATACGCAGTTATCTGGTGCCTAGCTACGGCCATACGGGCAACCGCGTCTGCGGTGATCTGGTGTCAGGCTGCGGTCATAGGGGTGACCATGCCCTGTTCAGAAAGGGCGACCGAGCACGACGAGGTGAAGATGCCTGATGAGGTACCGGACGGGGTACGGGAGCCGCCTATTCGTCCTTAGGGTCAGTGGGGACCAGTGGCCCAGCTGGCCGTTGTCATCGAAGGCCTTTAGTCTTGTATGGCTTCAGCTTCCGAGTGAGGGGCGAGCTTACGAATTAGTCCCCAGAAAGAGTGAATTCCAAAGGACGTGCCTGGTCAAGTCATGAAGGTTGGGGGCTGTATTGAGTACCACGTCTTGAAGCAAGAGTGTGGAGTTGAAGAGTTGTCGTGTCAGCTAGTTCATGGAGTGGAAGGTTGCAAAGCAAGCCTTGCAAAAGACTTGGGCAGCCAACGACACAATATCCTTGGTTTCGTCTGGAGAAGAATCCACGGAGAGTTTTTCACACAGAGCATTGGATTATTCAGAACATCAGCCTGAGAGGCTGCCCGGAGACCGAGAAGAAAGAGGCAGTTGCTATAACGTGAGACCAAAGAGGGAACAGAGACTCGATGAGGGAGATATAAGGAGTTAACGAAGTCCAACTTGACGTTCGAGGTAAGGAACTCCGATTGAGGGTAAGTGTCAAAATTACGAGGATTGACAGCACGGCCACCGACAGGCGAAAGAATAATGATTCGCGACCGGCACGAGACTGTGGCGAGTCTTTGTCCAGTTCCAGCGGCGAGCAGTTTCCCAGGAGTAGGCCACCCGTGTGAAGTAGGGTCATGAGTAAAGTGGTGGATTGTCCCAAGACCAGATTCTGACAGGGAAGCTGGTCGCGGAGACCAAAGCTGAGTCCCAAGTAAAGACCACAGTTCTTGCAAGGTTTGATCGCCTGAGGGATGGTTTGTATAAGAAGCAATCTGGGATTATATCCTCGACTGCTTTTAGTAAGTCTGGATGAGGGATTTCCAAAGGGTTTGATTCGGCTGGCTGGTGGAAGTGTGCATGCCGGGAGAGCGCATCGGACTGGTTGAACGGAGAGGGGAAGCCTGCCGTAGTCCGAGGCGTCCCAGTCGACCAAAGGTGTAGGATGACATGGCCGGGGAATCGGTGAGCGTGAATGTGGGTCTGGTGCATGGGAGAGACCAGCGGCATCCGTCGAGGTGAGAAGAATCTTCTTAGCCATGGATGCCACCCAGTCGTCCGTAAAACGACTGGTGGTGGAGAGACCGGAGATGCCAGCCGCTTACGTTTAAAGGATTTCAGTGTGGAGTCCATAAACTCATGAACCCATTCCTTTCCATTTCTGCTGGAGCAGAAAGAGAAGTAATCGGCCTGCAAGATGACCATGAGGAGAGGTCGACGGGAGCATCAGGCGGCCGGTCCGGCCGCTTGCGTCTAGCGTGTTGAGATAAAGTTGGAGTTTCAGGCGAGAGTAAATCTCCTAGGCTCGGAAAATTTCCTCTGAAGAGAGTGAGATACCCGAGTAGGGGTGGCCTGTAAGCAAGGAATCAGAGAGGCCATGGCAGTATTGCGGGTCGGACCGGTGGCGACCAGAAGATCAGAGTGCAGTGGCCCAATGAGCGGAACCGTAGGCGACACGGAGGACACCGGAGTCGACCAAATACCGAAGACGGCAACCGCCGAAAATCCTGGCAATGGTGGATCACCGGAAATGACGTTTAACAGGTGAGGAAGAGGACGCTTGTCGAGGCAGAGGGCCACAAGGAGTTCCTTTAGCGCAAGGCATGGGGCAACCATGGAGTAACTTCTGTATTCCAATGGAGAGCGCACAGAAGCACGACCTGTCAGGTCGGAACAAAGAGAAGGAAAGAAGAAATGGCCTTCGTCAGTGTTTATATAACGGAAGCTGCGCATATGCAGAGGGTAGCAATGCCGGACGGACAACAAAGAACTTTAATCTCTAGATTGAACAGCAAAAGTAGGAGAATGGCATAAATCAGGTAATGGATATTTTCATGGCACATAGAGACCAATTTTTGTTTAAAGATTTATCAAACCAAGTAATTACGTTTCTGAGAAAAGCCAAAACAAACAAGTAATGGACAGATATTTCATTGTTTTTTTTTTTCATTCAGTGTATTTAGTCCATCTTTTTTTGCAGTTTAAAAACGTAATTGTACTATTATGAGTTTAATATTTTAATTATGAAAACCAAACGCAAGTCTGAAACGAGAAAACGTGAGTGCACCTGCAATACTAACATCGAATTCACACACCCCCTTCCCCACACCAACTCTGCTCTAGTGTACCCTCTGTTGGCTAATGAAAAAAAATGTGTTCATATCACACTTCAAATACATGGTGGCCCGGCATGACTCGTCTCATTTCTGGTCATTTAACAACTAGAGTACATTAATAAGAGGGAGTGGGGGTGGGCAGGGCTGCAACTATAATTTTAGGGCCAAGCAACTCCCTTCCCCCCATCTTTAGCATCGGGCTCACCACGGCAGCCCCTCTGTAATGGGGTCCGGGGTAGTACCCCCTGTGTCGCCCCCCCCCCCTCCTCTAACGCGGGTCTGAGGCTGGAGTTGGTGCACGTCCTCCCTCTTTAATCTTCTATCCCTCTTTAATCTTCTACAACTCACGTTCCGTAGAGCTACTCCGCTGTGCGCTTGAGTTCCTACCCATGCTTTTAGAGGTCTATAAAAATAGGTCTTAAAAACAATAAAACGCCGGATGCAACCAGCTGATTTTTGTTTCTATTGCCTAATCGAAAATACAGATTTCCTATATTTTAGCATGCTTGTTCTCGAATGCTATTACCTAGAGAAGCAAAGTTTAGAGGCATGCTGCCAGCTTGGTAACCCATGTGTGCATGCACGACATGTGAGGAAACAGGGTCCCCTTGGCTGAGCATGGTAAAGTTGGTTGGCTAGCAGACGCCCCTAAGGTCGAAAACTGTTGCAGTTCTACTATCGTTGACAGATTGAGTGAAGCTCGTGGAGATTGATCTCGTGATCAAAGGTGCAGTCTGTTGTCTTTTGCGAGGGGCAGAGCTTTCGTGCAGAACCCTTTTCGTTTGTTGTTTTGTTTTTTGCTTTTTTCTGCTTTTGTGGTGATGTCACTGGTTCAAATTGGTTAACAAACTACTGGTGTTATCTAATGACGACGGATGGCTTGAAAAGAAGTGCAAGGGTGGACAAAGGTTGAGACGAGTCAGCCGAAAGGGTGCTGGTTTTCGTAATGACGCCACGAGAGAGATGACTTGAGTGGTTGCTCTGTCATCATGAAGACGCGGAACGAAGGCCGAGCTGGCGATGCCGACTGGCTGCTGTTAAGAATAGCCAACGGCTTGAAGGAAGATGAGAATGACAAACGAAGGACATGGTTGAGGTAATTTCTGATGAGCCGCATGGGCAATGTCGGGTCGGTGACGGGGATATGAGGCTGTAGTTGGCATCATGAAAGACGGGCACCGCCCCCTTGTGTAAAAGCGACAACAAGGGCGAGTGAATGTCAAGCCGAGTCAGCCAACATGGTGCTGATGTTTCCCATAACGGCAGACGGCCTAAGAGAAAGCAAGAAGGCAAACAAAGGTAACTTGGAACAGAAGCTGTTGTCCGTGGCAACGCCGTGCAAGATGCAGCGAAGTTGGTGACGGGCAACAGGTGGCGATTGTTGTGTACAAAAACCGCAACTTGGGCTATTCGTCATTGTTGGACCAGGAGTTGTGTAGTTGCCACCTTCTCCAATGAAAGAACGATAGACAGAAAACGAAGGAGCTTGTGAAGGGCAGCTACTGAAGAAGCTTAACTCAGGCAAGGGTGTAGGTTACAACCGGGCACTGGGTGACAGAGCGACATGAATCGAGCAAAGGGGGATACCAAATGTGCCCCCCCCCCCCCCCCACATAAGCTCTCACAGTCCGGTTATGGGCACTTATAAAATACATGTTGTTAATGAAAGGGAGGGCAAAAGGTGGGCCGCCGTGAAGTAGCCCCAACTATAGCGCCCAAGGAGTGGAGTGCTTATTTAATGCATATAAAGTGTGATGGGAAGCAAAGGGCAGCCTGCCTACAAAGTGGAGCTGCTTACGGAGAAGGTTACAGGATACCAGAACGACAGGTGACAGATCCATGAAAGAGAAAGGGTGAGCAGGTGGAGGACAGGTGGAGAGAGTGTTCCTCGGGAGGAAGACCCCTCCAAGTGCCGAGGATAGAAGGGTGACCACCAGGGACAGTGATGGTAGTGTCAAGAAGAGTATGATGACAAAAGGGGTGAACTAGCGACCTTCCGGTGAGGCGCTGACAGGCCACAGAAAAACTACTCAGATCAAGGACGAGAGACGACGGTGGAGAGCAAAATCAGTCTTCAAAGTGCAGCAAGCATTGAAGGTAATAGTCTAGAAGAGCTGCAAAAAACACGCAGCAAAAGGTGGTGACGGGCAGTAGTCCTGAAGAACTGTGTTGACTTGACTTGACCTTACTTGGTATTGATTCAGTCTGGAGTAAATGCCCCAGACTTAAACAGAGTCCGCACTGAAGAGCTGAAATGCCTGGGCAGGGGTGGGGGAAGCCACAGCCTGTTCGTAGGGGCAGGAGACGTAGGAACAGAAGAAGTGGTCCTGGAGCTGACGACAGCACCAGGTTGGACATGTGACAGATGTAAGGAGCGGTCTTCTGGGAAAAAATTGTCTTGTCAGTGGATCAAATCTCGTAGTTAGTGGTTTGCCGAAGGACGAGGGCCGACAACCTGCGAAGGATGACAGCAACGAAGAAATGCTGTCTAGAATAGTTATGAATGCCAGGAGCGAAGGACGAAAGTCTGGAAAGCTGAGCCGGTGGCCAGCAATCGGCGACAGGCAGCGAAGGATTAGTGCCTTGCTTGCAAAGGCCTTGCTTGGTTTTTTAAGACCACAGCCCACGTCCCATGCGCCAAGAAAAAAACCACGCGTGCGCTTCTGAGAACCACTTACTTAACTTTAGTAAGCCTTATTTAATACAAACGACAAGTTTTGTCTTTACCTTGTTTAAAGCAAGGGCATTATTTTAAATTACTACAAAAAATACTAATTTGAAGAACTTTCAAAGACGTGGGTAAAAATTTCATTCAAAGTAATTTAAGTCTTTGGATTTTTTCTTAAGAAATTCGCGCACTTTCAACGAATTCAAACACCTTGTGCGAACCCTGGTGGTTCGTTTCACAACGGTTTTCAGCCCAAGTCCAGCTTAGCAAAGTCCAGCTTTTTACCAATCTGAGCCTGAGGGCGGACTTAAGCTTATCAAAGCTTGTGCTTATACTTTGCGTTAAATCTATATATATAATTACACAAGATCCGCAACGCAGCCATCTGCAGCAGCCATCTGCAGCGCAGCAGCAAGCAAGACATACGATGCCATCTCCGCCATCTACCGACGGAACGCCAAATTATAAGAGTAGCAGCCAAGGCCCGCTGAGCTAGTAGCTGCGCCCGGAACGCAACGGCCAGCAGCGCGAACAGACGATGCCATCTACCGACCGAATGGCAAATTAAATGAGGGGGGAGGGGCGAGACGGGGGGGGGGAGGGGAGCGAGACGGGAGGGGAGGGGGAGGGGAGCGAGACAACGCGGAATGAGCGAGCGAAGCGAGCGACTCTGCAAGTTGTCATTAATACGAGACACGCAATCAAACAGGCGTTTTCCAGAAATCCACTCAAGTGTGAGTGGGGCTAAAGGTGAGTAAGAGTCAAAACGCATCTATAGAAATACCCACAGACGTAATTACACTCGCATTAGCTTTTGTGGCTGTACTAAAATTGTTGAACCTTACCTGAGATGTTTGCACTTACATTTGCCCTGTCACACT
>JAHWFP010079754.1:21855-54210 GCA_023313725.1 Lithobius niger
GTGAGTATCTCATGGGGTTCCGTGTGAAGTTCGATTTCTACTGCAACACTGCATGTTTTTAGTACGTTCAGCAAAAATTCGTTGGTCATTAATGCTTCATGGGGATGCACATGAAGGGGGGAGAGGGAGGCTGTGGTCGTATTGCATGGGGATCCATGGCTGGTTCAATTTCTACTGCTAGGAATGACTGGTGTACCACAATGCATGCTTCCAGTACGATCAACGAAAAATTTGTTGGGTAGCAACCTCATGGGAGTGGGACTATGGGGGGGGGGGGAGGTTTAAGAGAGCTTGGAGGATTTCGCGGGAGTTCCATAGCTAGTTTCATTTGAATTGCTAACAATAAATGTTTACCAAATTTCATTCTTTTAAGCACTATCTGCAAGAATTTGTTGGTCAGGCCTCAAGGAGGGGGCACGGGGGCGGGCGTTATGGTCCATTGTAAATTACCTCGAGAGGGTTCCATAGCTAGTTCATTTTACACTGCTATGAATGACTTGTGTACTAAATTTCATTTTTGTAGCTCGATCTATAAGAATTTGTTGGTCACACGTCAATGAGGGAGGCAAAAGGGGCACTGCGGGCTCTTTGGGGGTATTTCATGGGGGTTCCATAGCTTATTCGATTTCTACTGCTAAAATGACTTGTGTACAAAATTTCAAGCTTTTAGCTCGATGTACAGTATTGGACAATGAAATTTAGACAGAAAAATGTTAGCTTCACTGCTACGTTTCTTTATGGATTACTTCCTCCAGGGCGTTAATGGCTGCGACAGTTCGATTGTTTTAAGGTATTGGTTTCAGAAATGAGGAATGCGCATATTTCGTGTTGCAGGTTGAATGATAAACTGTTACGACGAATAATTACGACATTAAGTCCGTTTTAGCTGTTAGAAACTCTGGGACGACGAGTTCACTTCTCGCAGGCAGGTAGGGAAGTTCGAAGTGAACACTGACTTGCAGACTGAGATTTAATAATTTAGGCTGGATAGGACAAGGATTTAAACATTGGCGTAATGCACTTTCGTCCTTCGTGGGTGTAAGAAAATTTAGAACTAAAATTTGGGAACTAATATTCACCGACAAAATGCAATCTACAAATGGAAATTCCGGAAACATTGTACTTAGTTTTCCTTTTTCCTTTAATGATTGACTGAACCAGCGGCGGAATCACTGAGGAGAGAGGGAAGAGGAGACTGGGATAATCCGCGCCCTAAACCAACCCCCCAAAAAATAAAAAAGGGGTTGGGTCTTGCATTCGTTGAAGCCAAATCCGCCAAACGCAAGTTGATATTGGAAACTTTTTTGTGCGAGTTTGAACTGTCCCATGTTTTGTGACCCGATTGTCGTGAAACTTTCAGTTCCAAATTTTAGCTTTGATTGCTAAGCGGACGATATATACTGAGGCAACCGCTTAATTGACAGGTGACACGGAATACAAGGTCACAAAAACATTAACATGGTCGGTATTCGTTCAACCAGGTCGGCTTATAGTTTCTTAATAATATAAATTTTCAATTCAACTTCATTCAACTTATAGTTAGAACTAGCACGGTATCTGATCGCTTCGAACCTCTAACTTTCGTTCTTGATTGATGAAAATATTCAACTCAGAAGTTTCATTTCTCAGCATGGTCCCTCGGACACTACTCAATCAGACCGCGCTTCGCGTTAGGGGTGAGTTGGGGGGGGGCGGGGGTGGAGGTTCGCGTGGGAAGAAGGGCAGAATAAACATTGTAAAATCTCTACTAATCACGACTGCAAGCAACACACTGCCAGAAAATGAAACTCCGGATTTGGGTTAAACTAAAGACTGAAAAAAAGTCAAAGGAAAAAAGAAGCCGCGAAAAAAAAGGCCACGGAAATAACCGAAGGAAAATGTTTACTTTTTTGTGTGTTTTTTTGTTTTGTTTTGTTTTTATGGGTTGGGGAGAAAAGGGGGGGGGGGGGGGTTGTTTAATGGCGCGTCGACAACCAGGTCATCAGTGCCAACCTCAGTCACAGTGCAGTATAGTCTGGGTTGTCACTGCACCACGCATTAGAGATATTAAACAAACCTAGGTTAGGGAAGAAATTTCACTAGGGCAAGGTTTTTTCTTCTGCTTTTTCTTCCTTCAGATTTTTTCCTCGGATTGTTTTCCTTCGGCTATTTTCCTACGTTATCTCCGAAGTTTTTTATTTATTATTTTTATTTTCACAACATTTATTCCATTGGCTGTTAACTGTCTATTCCTTTTCCCCTGATAATTCGTTCAGTGGAAATCTTACTCTTTTTTTTTTCTTCCATTGGCTGTTTTTTCCAGGTTTCTTTTCCCTTTCTTCTTTTGTCTTTCTACGGCCTTTTTATTCCTAAATTCAACGTTTCTTGAATGCATTTCTTTAAAATAAAACCGCAAAATTGGCTTTCAAATCGACTTTAAAATAAAATCAATTTAAAATCTGTTGCTCTATTTATTTATAACTAAGTGGAGTAATACATTTAAATCAATACATTAGGTTTTGTCACGCACAATGATAAGTTTTTCCTGAGATTGCAAACAAGCAACCACATTTTCTTGGCCTATCCAGATTCCATAAAAGAGATTTGCAGTTTATGTGATTGACTGACTTCGTTCTCTGTTCAACAAATTTTATTTTTTTCAGTTGCAATAGCAGACACGGTGTTGTATTTATTTTGCGGTTATTATTATTCGTTTATTGAATTTAACAACTTCTTAATATTTAAGGATTTCCTAAAACCAGGCATGATTAATCGATGTAGACTGGTAGTTACCCCTTCTGAACTGTCTAAATTTCATTGTCCAATACTGTACAAGAATTTGTTGACCAAGCCTGAGGGATTGAGCACAAGGGGGTACATCATGGGGATTACATGGTTAATTCGATTTATGCTGCTAAGAATGACTTGTGTACCAAATTTTACGTTTTTAGCTTCATCTGCAAGAAGTTGTTGCCCAAGCCTCATGCACGGGGCACACCGGGTATGGGGGGGGGGAAGAATCTGATGCCTTTGGGAATATTTCATGGGGGATCCATGGATGGTTTGATTTGTACTGCAAAGAAAGACTTGCGTACCAAATTTCATGCTTTTAGCAGGATTTGCAAGAAGTTGTGTACTCCACTTAATGATTTCTGCCCAGTGCTCTTCAATAGTAAATGCTCTGCCGACGAAAATACTGCAGTCACATGAAAGTCGTTCCAAAGGCCCTGGTCGATGTTAAGGCCGCCCGCGCACTGAGCAACTTGACCGCGCGGCCAGGTTGCTGCAGCCAATGAAAATTATTAGTGCGTGGTTTTACATAAACGGTAAGCATTCTCATTGGCTGCAGCGACCTGGCCGCGCGGCCAAGTCGCTCAGTGCGCGGGCGGCTTAATACCTACATTTTAAGATGATAGAAATTGAAAATAGATTCATTGGTTCGATTTCTAGGTGAGAGCAAAGTTTCTAGACCATTTGGCTTTCCGTCACAAGAATACTGTAGTTACATTAAAATAGCATGCGGGAGATCCTAGGCCATGTCCATACCTACGTTTTAAGCTTTAGAACTTGAAAATCGGTTCAGTGGTTCGAATTCCAGGTGAGGGCAAAGAGTCCCAACAACAACACAACATCAAAAAGAAATGACCTTACTGTGGACGCCGAACGTTTCGATTGTTGTCATTAAAACTTGCAATGCAGTGAAAATTTTACATGACCCCAAGTACCGAATTTCGTTGCTCTACATAAATTCTGGGTGAAACTATAGTTCGTCAAAGTTTGACGTTAAACACGGAAGTTCATGCTGAGGGTTACGTGAGGGCCGCTACCGCGATCCTTGATATTTACCACGACATTTTCCTTCTCACACGCTCACTCGAGTGGATTTTTGCAATACGGCTGTAAGATATAATAATTCATTATTAATATTGCCCTAAAGGACCTGAGTTAAGTGTCGGGTCGCAAACATGCTTTGAAACGTCGATTTTTCTTTCGCTATTTTCTTCAACTGAAACCCTAATTACGCAAAGCAAGAAAACTAATCGTACGATGAAAAAGTGTCGTACGCAGCAGGGGGCGTAAAGGGAAGCGCAAATTTTTACTCCTGCCTAGACAAAAAAAAAAAAAAAATTACTTCATTGGCGTGACCCAATTTACATAAAGGTAAAAAAGGTCCTGAGCGCAAGCCGACGGAAGGGGACTCTCCAAGGTTGCATTCTTATACCACACGCCATGGCTGTTTGCTGTGACGTGCATATCACGTGAATGGGCTAGTCACGTGAGTGGGCCAATCAGACGGCCAAACAGCCGTTGTTCTCGCTAGTCATTGGCTAACTCATGGTGACGTCACGGCAAGCAGCCATTGTGCATGGTTTAAGGGTGGCCGCACACCAAAGTCGACAAAACGTCGTTGGAAGACGAAACGCCGCATCTGGTGGAGAGATCCCGTCACGCGAAACTAGAAGGAGCTCCGCTTTGTTGTCGTGGGACGCCTAAAGCCGTCTCGCGACAACGTCGCATCCGGTGTGTGGCACTCAGCTCATTCCTATCCTATGGTTTTGGAGACATCTGCAGCAGACTACATTTTTTCTAACAGTTTTAAAGATATTGACGAATATGCAAACTGCAAGCACATCAAACGTCGTAATAATCTTGATAATGACAGGAAACACAAGCCATCTGGCATTTGTCATTTGTCACCTATTTTGGCTTACCGGAAGAATAGTGACTCCTCTCCGATTAGCTTCTCGTTGGGCTAGAATGATGTAAAATGATCAGCTGAACAACATTTTCCCATAACGTTTTTGGGGCAAAGGCTTAGTTTGGCCGTCAGAAATTAATGAAAGCCGTACTCTAGCACTGACAGACGTACAAGCGTTCCATGTTCCCAGCTGACATCTTTTTCCCGTAAAAAGTTCAGATAAGTGGGTTTTTATTGGCAGTTTAGTTTGGTTTTGTTGTTATTGTCGTTAGGTTAGGTTATAGGTACCGGCTTCTGTTTGGCGTTTCACTTGTAACGAACTGGTTGGGGTTTGGCGTTTCAATTGACGGACTTTGGCCCAGTTGATGCTTTCCTGCGCGACGCCGTTTGCCTCGAGCCAGCCTGCCGGCAACAAGATGGCGTCACAGCCTACCTCCCGTAATGCTAACTTTGGACCTAAACCACGGCCAAACGGTAAGTTTGCCCCAAAAATGGAAGAGGAGAACATTATTCAGCAAGTAATTCTTAGTCCATTAAAAAAAAAAAAAAAAAATCGGACGGGAGTCATTATTCTTCCGGTGTTCCCCTATTTTCTCACGATTCTAGGTGAGTGTAGGTATGGACTTCTATACGTTCACACTACGTGTGCAGGGGAGGGGCTGCCATAACCCGCCTGTTTGGTAGTTAGGACGGGGTTGGAGGTGGAGGGGGGGGAGGGGGGAGAATCACCGTAAGAATATTATTAGGGGGCGTGAAATGATGAGTTGCCCCTCCACGTAAGAAGAAAATAAGTTATGGTTTTACGAGCCAAAATTTAATTTTAAACCGGACGGAAAAAAACAAATGGGCTCGAGAAGGGAAAATAAACAAGTATGCTAACCTATTTACGTTGCTTTTTGAACTTTATATGTCAAGATTGCCTGAAGGGGAAATCGAACCCACGACCTTTGAAACCAAATGCCGAGGTCCTACCGCTGAGCCTCAGCGTTTGGTTTCAAACGTCGTGGATTCAATTCCCTGCTCAGGCAGTCCGACATTTAAGTCCAACAGACAATGTCAATATGTTAGCATCCGTATTTATTTAACCACATTTTATTTAACGAGACATAATTTCACAAATACTTTCCAGGAATCACCTTTTTTTTTGGGGGGGGGGGGAGGGGGGCGAATATTTGGAAAGGGGTTTATGTTCTTGCTAACATGTTTCTACATCCCTAGCAGGGAAACATTCTCTGCAGGTCAAGATTATGTTTGCTCATGATGTGAAGAAAGCATTTTCAACAACGCTGTATCTCAAACAATACACCTTAATTATTGTAATTAAATAAAAGTGCGCAGGTTAAAAAAAAAACCTTTAGCTAACCATAAAACGGATTGACGCTACATTTACCAAATTGTATAGGGGAAGAAAACGACTGAAGCGACCTAGACCCTAATAGACCCACTAGCCAACAGCAGCCGTTGAGGCCTGCCAGTCCGACCCAGGTCTTGAGGGCGTTATTTTGTCACATTTAACGGTATCAGTCCGAAAATATATCCCAACGGAATCCAGGAAATTGGGGGGCGGGGGATGGAAAAAAGTAATCGCCGAGACCAATCCTTTACGGCCCTGGCTACACATTATGGCCCCCCGTCCCCTCCCCCCATGATTCCCGTCCACACCGCCGCATCAATACTTCAGTTGGTAAACAAATAAAACTTATAAATCCAGTTTTCCTCCGTAAAACCAAATGAAACCAATCGAAACAGTAGTAACATGGAATCGCTTCTCGCATTTTATGCGGTGCCATATATTACCCTAATAAAATTTGATAACGATAATTTGCCTCAAAAGAACTAACAAAATATCAGTTGGCAAGGCACTTACCGTAGTTATGCATTTTAACGGCAAGGACACCGTGCGTCAATCCGTTAGGGAAAAGCACTTGTTGCTCAATTTTCCAAAACGACCAATTCTTCTTCTGGTGCGAATTCGGATTTGGCGACGCATAATTATGCAAATTTTATAGAAGCCTATTTCTTTTTTGATTTACGTAGTAATTAAAATATATGTATTATATATCCGTGCTCAGTGGTTGATATCGCTCTCGCATGCCTAAATTAAATAATTTATATAATCTCCAAATGAAACGTACGCAGGTTAAATGAATTGAAAAGCGAATTAAACAGACGATGGGAAAGAATAGCAGACCACAATTTCCTGCACGCGACTCGTTGTTGAATTTGAAAACACCGTAGTGTGATCACTACACTGTGATTTCTGTAGTGTGGTGCATTGTGGGTTGCAGTTGAGAGTTTATTCCCTGATTGGGAGCGCATGGGTTCGGGCCTCGGCTCCCGGTAATAAAATTCAAATTCATATTCGAAAACACTGTAGCCATTTGTTTTTATGTCAGAATAAAAATTAATGACGCCACGGTTTGAAATTTCACCTCTTACCTGACTTACCTACATGACTTTCTGTTGTAGATCGTTAGAGAAGCAAAAGAAATGAAGGGCTACCATGGCCTAAGGCGACTTCTGCAATATGTGTATATATGACATATCTAGGCTACCCCATGGGATAGGGACGCCAATTACGCACTGAACAAACAAACACTCAGACAAATAGGCACCTGGACAAATAGGCACTCACACATATAGACTCCAAATTAAAAAAAAAATCAGGGACACTAATACCAATTTCGCATTGGTAAATTCAAGAGGCCAGGCCGAACTGGGTTGGGCCGGCCAGTGCCGAATGGGCCCAATGCTGGTGCGGCCGGCCCGCTTTCGCATTGGTTAATTCTACGGCGCGCTGAGTACGATTTACAGCACCGCCACGTGTCAGTTAGTGGTATTTGACACGTTCCACTTTCTGCCGCTACACTGCAGCACCATTCAAATACCATTCTGATTTAAGCGGCGTTGGCCAGCTCCGACCCTAATTTGATTTCGTGTTGGTAAATAAAGCCGTCTTGGCCGCGCCAAGCACGGCCAGGCGAGCCGGGCCGGCTCTCAAAATACCGGCCCGGCCTAGGCCGGCCCGATTTCACATTGGTTAATAAAACGGTGCCCAGCCCTCCTTGGCACGGCCAGGGTCAATTGAATTTACCAGTGCGAAATTGTATTATTTGTGTCGGGCCGTTAGGCGGGGACAGGGGCAGGGGTAATTTTCGCAATTTTTCGAAAATTTTTTGTGATGAATTAATGTTCAAAATTATGCTGTCTAGCTCGCGCTACCGTGCTCGCCCTGGCTACTACATAACATCAGGGATGGCAACAAATTTTTAGCGGTTTTGAACGCTACGAACGTTTAATGGCAAACTTTTCTCTCCCTCTTCCGGGCCCCCCCCCCCCTTCCAATTTCCAATTTGAGGACAATCCATCCCAATTAAAAGAAAAATTAAAAAAACACGGTACCTATTTGTCCGGTGTCTATATGTTTGAGTACCTATTTGTCTTGGTGCCTAAATTGGGGTTTCTATGTGTCCAGTGCCTAACTATCTGGTGCCTACGTGTCTGCGTTACCAATGGGGATAACCCGTAACGGGAAACGCCTTGATTATAGCATGGAAGAAATCAGCACGCTAATTTATTGGAAAACTCACATGTTTGTTTTCTTCTGGCAATTTAGCGACTGCTGAATTTAAACGTGGCTCTATCACCGATTGACAATCGTACGAAAATACCGTGGCGGCAGTGATATTGTTAACTTTTACAGTTCCTCCCAGATGCACGAGGACCTACCAAATTTCCACTCAGTAATTAAAGGAGGTCGTGGCTTGTCTGTTTCTTTAAAAGCACGGCGAGGTGCATTCCTTCGCTTCATGCAAGCAAGTGCTAGATAGTGCTAGATTCTGTAGACTTTCACTTAAACGACATTTTTGGTTGCGAATATTCTTCCGAGAAATGGCAGCCGAGCAGGTGGGTCGTTGGGTCGTGGGTTGGTTTTTATCCGTTTTAAATGTCTGTTTTATGCTTTTAATATAGGTTGACTTAGTGGCTTTTGCCATGCTTTTATTTCATTGCTAACCTGAAGACGAAAATTGATAATTTTCGAAACGTTGTTTGTATTTTTATATAGCACTGCTTGGTTTGCCTTCACATAATCCTCTCTTGGTTAGCATAAATATCCGCAATTACGTTGGAATATTGAAACGTTTTAAAAATAATGACAGAACTTTTAGCCGGTGTGTAATGCGACTTGGTGTGACCTGCAATCACCTGGCACGGCCATGAACCGGACCTGTACTCCATGCAATGACTTAGGACTATTTCCATCGGAAACAAATAAATTGTTTTTTTTTTTTTTGCATTTACGGAGCACGAACCCAAACTGGGCTATCTGCCCACGCCTTGCCACGCCTAAAGGGCCCAAGGCCATGCACTCTATCAAACTCAAGCTCAAACTAACCCTAGAGAATACATCAACACACCATCCGTACATCCTTGGTCGTCGTAAAAATAGAACATACTAAAGACAGGACATGCAAAAACCCTGACCCTGATCCCAATTGTTTGACCCAGCAATCCCATCCAGAACCCGCTCCAGTGCACGAGACATAACCATAAACCAAACTAAACCAAGTCGAACAAAACTAAACCAAACTAAACTGACACATTCGATGCCCGTCAAAAGGCGGTTGTGGTATGTAGGCGCGCCTTGGATGCGACCGAGTGGGGACGAACCCCCAAGGTAAAGTGAAGACTGTTACCCAGGTTAAACTTAGCCAACATAGTCTGCCGCAGTGTTGACAATAGTTGACAGTAAAAAAGAAAATGTGAGACCGTTTCTTCAGCATCACACGGAGAGCAAGGGGGATGGTGTGGTCAAGCTAAACGGAAAGAGTGACAAAGCAGAAGTGGCTAGTTTGCAGCCTGGACATCTGTCCCACAGGGCTTATTGGGAGAGCCCCTGGAGCCATGAGGAAGTCGTTGTGGGATGAATGGTAAATAGGGTATGCCAAGTCACACGCTCTGGTCAGACTCACTGCCACTGACCATGCGACCACGCCGCAACCACCGGACGTAAGTCATGGAGCACAAGGAGCACAGAAACCCGGCTCCAGCCGCATAACTTTGCCTGGCCAACTCATCAGCCGCCTCATTACGATGCCTGCCACAATGACCTGCGGTCAAAGAAAAGGTGACCGTACCACGCTCTTGGGTCCGAAAAAACTGCCATGCTACTTCCAGAATCAAAAGATGACTGACTGCAAAACGCCCAATACATTGCCGGAGGAAGCGAATACAAGAGGCCAAATCGGACCAGATTTCAAAATCAGACTGGGACAAGTCCACAGATACATCCAGTGCCACAGAAATGTCTACGAACTCGTTCACACTACACACCCTTTCATAAACTGATCGAAGAAATCGGCACTGAAGTCCCACCTCATCAAAACAGGTCACAAACGTTCGGTGGATTTTCAAGATACCACAGCGTGACCACACCGATGAAGCATTGTACTTATCGACTGCAGGAGCCGGTATTTTCGCTGAAGCCACCAACCAAAGCTGACAGACCTACACATTGTTCTTCGCTAGGATTACTTACATATACGTAACAAACAAATGGGGGAGACTGTCGTCACATAGACGTTTCCTACTAAGTAACTCTTCCATAAGAAATAACTATTCATCGGCCGTTATTTACATTAAAACTGCTTAGTAACAAGGCTTGACAACACATATATGACTGATGAGCATCTTGGGGAACAGGTTTTTTTTTTAATGTGCTGAGCGTGCATCATATTTCACCGTTGCATGCATCGTGTCTGTTCATAGAGAACTTAAGGGTGACGTCACTTTCGGTGGAATCGGTCGGTTTTTGTGTCATCGGTCGGTGAGTTGTTGAATGAATGAATAAAAGAATGAATATGAAATTAGCTATTAGGGCAAGGATCATGACAGGGCACAGGGCCACTGACGCCATTCCTAATAGGTGCGTTTAAGAAAACAAGAGAGAGGTTGTCTCCTCAACAAAATCCGGAACGCGCCAACAGACGGGGCTCCGACCACATGTCCAAGAAATGAATTCCATGGCTTGACTACTTGATTGGAAAAGAAGTGCTTTCTGCACTCAGTATGAGAACCGAGTACCATTAATTTTAGAGAATGGCCCCTGGTCTGGACCACCGGAACCTCGAAAAATGGAAGATCAACAGGTAGAAGTCCCCGCAGGATATGGAACGTCAGAATGAGATCCTCCCAGAGTCTGCGCAACTCCAGCGGCTCTAGCCCCAACCTGGATAAACGTTTCCCAGGTGGGTACCCACGAAAGCCTAGTAAGCAACGCGTAAATTGACGCTGAACTGTCTCCAGTCGATCGCTATCCTGCAATAACGACGGTGACCAGATCTGACTGGCATATTCCAAGATAGGGAGTACATAAACTTTTGAATGCCCACACTAGGGTCGCAATATCAGAATTACCAAAACACTTTTTTACCATAGCAAGTCGGCGAAAAGTAATTGCCGCAATTTTTGCAAAATGTAGGGATGCCTTGAGGTCAGTAGAAAACCAAACACGCAGATCCTTAACAACATCCAGGGATGACAGCTTTTGCGTATCCAAGTGATACTAAAAGTTTGGATTGGAATAGCCAATGTGGAAGACAGCACATTTATCCTACGATAGAGGTAATTGCCACAACTCAGACCACTGCTGAATATAACCCACATCAGATTGTAATAAGTAGCCATCATTGAGGTAGGAGATTTGGGAACAATATTTCAAGTCGTCCGCGAATTTGTAATTTGTCCACAAGTGTGGCCGCTGGGTGTTAAGATCATCAATATATATCACAAAAAAAGTGGTCCGAGTACAGAGCCCTGTGGCACCCCACTTTTCACATGTGAAAGTGAGGAACCCGACGAATCAATAACAACACGGTGTGAGTGGTCCGACAGGAAAGACTTAATCCATGATATAATATTCCTACCAACTTGAAGGGGTGAAAGTTTGAAGAACAATTTGGAGTGGACCACAGACTCAAAAGCCTTGTGAAAGTCGAAATAAATCACGTCAGAGGGTACACCTAAATCCACAGCAGAAGTCCATAGATCTAAGGCCGACAAGAGTTGCAAAACCACAGACCTGCCTGGCAAAAAAACATACTGTTCGTTACTCAACAGTTGATTGTTGTTCAAGAATTTTAAAAAGAACGAATGGATGAAAGTCTACGTGACCTTGCATGTAACAACTGTTAGAGCAATTGGGCGAAAGTTTGTTGGGTTTGGAAGAGTCACCCTTCTTAAAGACAGGAAGTTCAATGAGTTTATGAAAATGCTCATTGTGAATTTTTTTAAAAAAATTGTTTTTCTAAATTGAAACACAATTTAGACAAAATTCCACGACCCACCCGAATAATTTGGCACCCCTGTTCGTCATTTGTGTGCCCCTCACCCCTACTGTATGGCACGGCCCTGTTTCCAAGCTTTTCAGCATAAGTTTGGCGAAAGTGAACATAAAGAGATGGTTGCTCTACGGTTTGTCTGAGCTGTTGGCATCTCATAATGCTAGCCACTAGGTGTGGCGTCGAGAAAGCTGTGGCTCAGAGCAGTAGGGGTGCCTTCGAAAATTAACCTGGGTGGATCAAGCAAATGTAACTCTCGGTGCTACCACACGTCACGAATTGGCAGCATTTTTAACCCAAAATCGTTACTAGAACCATTCATCATCGTATAGACTGAAATTCAAATTCTTTATTCAAGAGCCGTGACCCTCAGTCGTACGCTCTCCATAAGATTAGGAATACAAAAACAAAACACAAGTCAATAAATCGCAATACACCAAAATCCCAACACTGCCAAGGAACAGAAATCACACCCTTTGCCCCTATATCCTAGTCCTTGCACGCAGACAATAGTCTACTACCGTTTGTAGTCTTGCCCTGGCAGCAACACCAGACACACTCTCCAGGAGCAACTGTAGAGTCGGATGGGAAACCACCCACCTCGACAACACTCGACGTTCCCTGGCGTACCGCTTACAGACTAAAAGGAAATGTTGCGGTGTATCATCTACTCCGCACACAAGATATAGCAGAGAACCTACCCAACCCAATCTATCAGTACCTTCCTAAACCATCGAACAGAGCGAACAGAATGCACCACTGTTAGAGACAGTTTGGATCCAAACTTGACGTCGCGCGTGCGCAGTAACATTGAATCAGCTGGTTAGTACATTCCGAAACTGCAATCACAGCTCACCAAAATCAACAAGTTCATCAGAGCACTCGTTACGTCTTACCTTTAATGTGACCAGACGTGGCTAATTGATTAGACTAGGCTACGCTAATGGACGTAACCAGGCGCGAGGAATCCAAATTGCAAACCATCTCGGAGAGGTGGTTGCGGGTGGTTGCCAGTGGTGGAGCTTTTGAGCATGCGCTAGGTACCAGAAACAGATTTATCGCTGACGTTGGTTGACGTAAGCAAACCAAATTAACGCGGCTATAGTAGGGAATGAGCTGAACTGTCACCAACAGTGGTGCGAATGGTGCGTTATGTTTGGTGCTTTAGGAAGGTATTGTTAGTTGATGCGCATGCAACATTGTGTGACCAGTGCATGGCCGACTCAAAAGACAGGCCTTCCAACGCAGGAACCCATTAAGCACTGACCACTGATCGCATTTCGGGTGAATTGCAAAAAATATCTCCCAGACAAACAATAAATTACAAGACAGTATTATTTTGAACAGCAAGTGGAAGTTCATTTTCGTATTTGATGTTAAGCTGGGCAAAGGAAAACGGTTATTAACCTTACACTGCTGAATTATTTCTGATGAATTTTTTTAAAGAGTTGGGTTGGTCGTGGGATTCGAACCGGCATTGTCTTGGTTTGGAGACGAGGACGTTGACTACTGGGCTGTTGCAGCTCTCTTTGCGTGGGGTCTCCGGGGCCGCCTCACAAAGCTTGCAGCGTGCGTGGGGGGCTTATGATTTTTTGGCCCGAATGCTTTATGTCCTTGTTCGAGGACACCAGTAGTGAAGGGGTTAAGATATGTTGAAGCATATTTATAGAATTGTAACACCAAACGTAACATAAACTCATCCCCCTGACACAGCGAATTAATACAAAGAAATGCAACGTCCCTCCTCCCCCTCCCCTCCCTTTTGTTTTTATCTCGTTTCTGATTGGTCGATAGTCGATTCGTTTGCAGAGTTAGCCCCCTGTCCCCCAGTTGCCCAAAGATGGAACGACTACCAAAATTATCATTCTTCTTTGCAGTTACCCTCAGGAACCAAGCTTTGCTAGCTAGTTTGTTCAGTTGTCTTGTTTACTGACTGCCTGAAGCGTAATTTGAATGCTATATGTACAGGGAATCGTCTAAAATTAGACTTGATCAAAGGATTATGACGCGACATGTCGCACGACCTACGCAATTAGTAAATGCAACCGCTTTTTTCTTCGCAACCTGAGTTATATATGTCAGTTTTCAAAGACACCCCATCTTTTCCTCCTATTTTTCCGCCATGGGGAGCCTTTGAAAATTGACCTAAGTAACTCAGGTTGCGAAGAAACACGGTGTTAGATGTGCTAATTGTATATAGGTCATGCGAGTGACGCGTCATAATCCCCTGTTCTAGCTTAATCTTAGACGATTGCCAGTACACATGGCATTCAAAATATGCTTTAGGCTGTAAACTAAACAACCGAACAAACTATGGTCGCCGAGCTTGGTTCCTGAGGGTACCTGGGGGGGGGGGGGGGGGGAGTGAGAGGGAGCTAACATAGCAAACGAATTGACTATCGAACAATCAGAAACGAGACAGATACAAGGGGGGAGGGGCAGAGGAGTTGCATTTATTTGCATTAATTCGTTATGTCTGCTGGATGAGTTTATGTTGCATTCAGTGGAGGGTAGAAGAAGTTTCCGCGTTATAATTCTACAAATTAGCTTCAATAATTAGTGATTAAAACTTCAACGTATGTTAACAGCAAGTACGTAAATAAACTCCATGAGTTGAATTGAATTTCTATTGAGCCTTAAGGCCTACTAACTCCTTCTTGCTGTTCAAAATAATACTGTCTTGTAGTTTATTGATGTCACGTGAATGAGAGTCGATACGATGACGAATCGTTCTTGTGACGATTCTGGGTTAAAAATGATAATAATTTGTGACGTTTTGCTTGATCCAAACAGATTAATTTTCGAAGGCAACCCTGGTGTCTTCTCGCCTTGTCGTATCTGTGCCAACCGAGGCGTCCGACAAGCAACAAGCATGTAAATCAAGACCACAGTCCACTGTAGGAATTACGGCTGTAAATCATTGGTCAATCAATAAATCCCTGTAAATCAATAAGGGACTCGTAAATCAATGAATCACTTTAAAATCAGTATATCAAAGGTAAAACACTGTAAATGTGTAAATCAGTAATTCCTATCCTAAATTAGGAACTCATTGTAAATCAGTAAATGAATGTAAATCAGTAATTCATCTGTAAATAATAGTAAAGTGGTAAATCAAGCTTAAGCGAATGGCAATCGCGTTCGTGTTTGTACGATCATTTGGTTTGGATTATAATTCAGTAAATCATTAAATCAGGTGTAAATAATTAAAGTGGCACTATCACCGATTGAAAAGCGAATGAAAATACCATGGAGCTATGTAGTGGCAGTGATATTGTTAACCGTTACAGCTTGCTCCCACGTGCACGAAGATGTACCAAATTTTTACTCAATAATAATTATGGAGGTTGTGGGTTGTTTGGTTCGTTAAAAGAAATGATCTTCCGCATTCCTTCGCTTAGTTGCCAGATTCTGCATACTTAAACCTCTGAATCAATCTCTAATCCTGCTTAAATTGATAAATAAATATAATTAAGTAAATCACACGTACATCACTGTAAATCAAAGATAAATCAGTAAATCAAAGGTAAATTAGTAAATCAGCTGGCAAATCAATAAATCAAAGTATGCCAGTAAATCAAAGATAAATCATTAAATCAAGAACACTAGTCAAGCCTTTGTCGGACCCTGCTCGGATCCCTCGGCGCCAACACCAGGGTAGGTAGTGACGCTTTTCTGAATACGTGTTGAAAATAAGACCTGCTTCCACCAACTGCACCCGGACCCAGAAGGCAGCACTTGTCTGGTTCTCGTAGGAGGCAAAATAAAAATAAAAATGATGGCATCGTTGCCATGGTAACCATGACAATAGCGACAATACCTGCGGAAATTGACTAAATATTCATGCGTGGGCAACACCCGAAGTTGAAGAACTTATTCTGATTTGATTTGATTTATTTCTATGGGCCTCGGCTTTCTGCCACGCACCCAATTACAGAGAAAAGTCTCACTTATTTTGCATTCGATTCAAACAATATACAATAAGTGAAACCACGGAAGAAGTTTCAGCATGCACGGCCGATGAGCAACGTTTCTTGGACGTTCTCGGAACACAAAACCATGCGTTATACTTAACTCCACTCTTAACGACGACAAATTAAATGTTGGATTTAAAAAAATAATACTTGATCAGCCAGTTCTGATCTTTCTTAAAATTATTTTAGTGCCCTAATCTGAATAATAAGGAGCCCTGTAGAGGACATGCCAAAAAAATAAAAATTAGGTTTGTTATCTCGACATAAGAAATATAGTTTGTTATCTCAACATAACAAGTTTACAGCAGCAGCAGCAACAGCAACTGCAGCAGCAGTAGCAACTGCAACAACAACAGCAACAGCAGCAGCAGCAGCTCGTAATCGCGGCAGCTGATCTGTGTGACCCAATTGTCAGCGAGGTTTGCCAGAAACTGTGGGCTGCCTCCGGTCAAGGACCAGTTCGCCTTATCTGGGTGAAAGGGTATGCTGGGGTAGAGGGGAATGTACAGGCGGATGCGTAGCTAGGGTTACCTTTGAAGACAGTTTGCAGGTGATATCGCCAGTCGTATTCCCGAGGTCGAAGTGGGGAGGTCTTCGTACCTGGTTTTTGGGGGAGTGGGAACGCGACTGGCAGTCAGCTACAACGGGTCGAGCTCTCTTTGGGGTACAACCCCCATTGTGTCGTGCGGTCCTTGTTGGAAGGCCTCCCTGTCTGGATGGGACGGATCCTGTCCAGGCTTCGGACTGGGCATACGTTACTGCGGACCCATCAGTATCGTCTGGGCTGGTCCCCATCCCCACAGTGCATCCACTGTCGTACTGACCACACTCCCGAGCATCTTCTTTTCGTCTGCAGGGCACTACAGCCTCACAAGATGGGCATTTTGCGGTACATCAGCGCTAGTCCCACAATTCGTGACCTCCTTTCCAGGGATGGGAACCGCAGTGGAATGAATCGTTTGTGTGCAGTCGCGGTATTTGTTAAGGCGACTTGCGTGGCAATTTGACCTCTGAACCTTTCCTACTCCACAGTGACAGTCCTCTTGAGTCAAAGCAGTTGTAGTTGGTGTTTGTTGTATTCTTGACTAGCGGAGTCGCTCGCTTCGCTCGCTCATTCCGAGTCGTGTCGCTGCGCTCGAAGAGATTTCTTGCTGCAACACTTATGATACAGACAGACCTTTCACATAAAAAAACGATCAAGCGATTTATTAGAGTGTAGAATGAGATATCGGTTATCTCGAGAGAATGACAATATTTTTTTTACGTCCAAGGAGTCAAGCAAAAAGATCAAGCAATTTATCAGAAAAGCACTGTTTCTGATGTCAAACGCTGATTTTCGTTCGCTTCGCTCACTGAATCAGCGCAAACATTTCCTCAGAAACGTGACTGAATCAATATAACCACCAAGAACCATACATCACTTGTAATTAGTGTTAGTATAAACTTTATATGGGTTTTCTTGTCTTACTTATTTTAAGAATATTGTTCTTTACGTCCTGCTCAGTACAGATTTTTCCATAGGCGTCTTATCACTTTACTTTCTGATGATCCCTCACTTGGAGAAACATCTGCAGCACATCAGATGTAATCTCCTACGATAAAGCAAAGCGAGACACACATTGAAAAGGTTTATTTTATGTGGAGATCTTTTGCTTTGCTCTTTCAATCCACGCGCCTCCGTGCTTCAGAAACACGAATGTTTGACACCCTTTTAAAACCAAATCTATTGTTTTGATTTTTCCATGCATCAATTCATCAATTCATTGGTTAATACAAAACCAATTGATACAAAACCAATTCCAACGTGTTGCAAAATACGTCGTCCGTGCATCCTTTTCCAGATAATCTCGCTTCGCTCGAGGAGGTTTTCATGAACAAACTATGACGTCATGAACGAACATGAAGAGGGTTAAAAAAAACTTTGACGTTAGTTTGTCAGGGTTTTTCGCTTCTTTGAGGGTGATAATATCAAGTTACAGCGATGAAAATAGGCCTATTAAAAGCGAAATTTAATTATCTTTCGTTTGGTCCAACTCCCATCATTGTAGGTGCTTTGGTTCAGGAGGAGTAGAAGTACAAACACGCACGCACGCACGCACGCACATCATATGATTTTAATTATGTAGATTGGCTATTTTAATCTGTGTAATGGTGTTTGCTGTTGATCGGCTATTTACAAACTTTGTGTAGTAGGGCGCATAGCTTTGGGCTGAGGCTCTAATAAACAAATTTTAATTTCAATTTCAAAGTTTACACACCGGAAGTCTCCAAACCGGAAGTCAAATCTAAACATACTTCTTCCCGTAAGATTGCAGAAACGGAAATTTGTTATGTCGAGATAATGAATTGGTTATGTCGAGATAACAAATTTACGAAGTCCTACAGAGGACATACCAAAAAAAAAACCATACCAACATTCGTTATCTCGACATAACCAATTCGTTATCTCGACATAACGAATTTCCGTTTCTGCTTCCGTTACTACTTCCGTTACTACTTCCTGTAAAATCGCAGAAACGGAAATTCGTTATGTCGAGATAACGAACCTAATTTTTAATTCTACAGGGCTCCGTACAAATTTCTTGGTTGGTTGGTTTTATTCAACGAGCCTCGGCCCTCAGCCACGTGCTCGGACATAAAAAATATTACAACAACCTGTGCACTGGGTTCACAATATTACCACACAGTACGAAACCGTGTACCATACTAAACCACACTATATAACTCAGGAACAGAGCGAAGCAGGGAGCACAAGTGAAATGTTAGGTCCCCGGCCTACACCCGAACACTTGACCTGTTAACAAAGACTGCTACTGCTCTAAGCCTCGCAAATTCTGGTTGACACTGGAGAGAGAGTAGACCGCCTACTTCTTGCGCTGGACGCATGTAACCCTGCATGTTATCTCGACATAACAATCCTAATTATTATTTCTTAATACGGAGCCGTGGAACTACGGAGCCCTGCAGAGGACATACCAAAAAAAAAATTAGGTTTGTTATCTCGACATAACGAATTTCCGTTTCTGCGATGTTACGGGAAGTAGTAACGGAAGTAGTAATATAGTTTGTTATCTCGAGATAACAAATTGGTTATGTCGATATAACAAACCTAATTTTTTTTTTGGTATGTCCTTTACAGGGCTCCGTATGGAACAGACATACCAAGAAATAAAAATTAGGTTTGTTATGTCGAGATAACAAATTTGTTATCTCGGCATAACCAATTCGTTAATAACCAATTCGTTATCTCGACATAACGAATTTCCGTTTCTGCGATCTTACGAGAAGTAGTATGTTCAGATTTGACTTCCGGTTTGGAGACTTTCAGTGTGTAAACTTTGTCGAGATAGCAAAGTTTGTTATGTCGAGATATACTGCGATATATTTTAAGCGCTAAATTTTATATTCTTATGGTGGTCTATTTGTTTTAGTGACGCTAAATAACTTTGATCCACATGATGCTTTGCGCTTCTTGTTAAACAAGCGCTTAGCCGCAGATCAAATCCACTGGTGGCGGTTGTAGAGTTCCAGACATGATCAAACGTAGTAATTTTTTTATTTTTTTATTTACGTTTTCGAAGGAGGTTGCAGGCGTTTGTTACGATACCCTTACAGATATACAGATATAGTATGTGTCAGCGGGTATAGTCTGTTCCACATTATGTTTGCAGAAAACTGACTGTATTATACTAAGTTACCTTCCACTAAGACTGCAAAAACACGTAAATATCCCACTCGTAGACTCTAACAGTAAGTTACTGTTAGAGTCTACAAGTGTGATATCCACATGTCTTTGCACTCGTCATGCAAGGAAACGTATCGTCAAACAGTCAGTTTCCTGCAAACATAATGTGGAACAGACTATAGCACAGTGTACAATAGTTCCCAGATATTTGTACTAGGGTAGGGGCGCATGGCTGCGGGACACAGCTCCTTGAATAAAATCATATCAGTCAAAATCAGATATACGGAGCCCTGTAGTGGACATCCAAAAAAAATTAGGTTTGTTATCTCGACATAACAAACTTCGTTATCTCGAGATAACGTATATTACTACTTCCGTTACTACTTCCCGTAAGATCGCAGAAACGGAAATTCGTTATATCCAGATAACGAATTGGTTATGTCGAGATGGGATGCGCACAGTTTTAACATTACGGATTTGGTCTGCGATCAAGCGCTTGTGTCTGTTACAAAGACCTTGGAATAGTAGTAGTATAGGCTGATACTTATTTCGTCCAAAAGTTTACCGTTGTCAGAGAGAGTGTCACTACCTATATATTCTTCCAGAGACGTAAAGGTTTGGAACGTAAACCTTTACGTCCCTGATTCTTCTACCCTGGCCAGCAGTTATGAACCATCATCAAGGTCAACTGAGATAGTCACTGCGTTGGTCAGCGAAGGTCTACCTCTCGTATGAATGCTGCCAAGTCTGGATGCATTTATTATTTGAAAGTTGAACTTTAGATCAACACAACGGTAGCTCTCTGCCTTACTGATTTTACCTTTATGCTTCTACTGTGTGTAATGTCACTAAACTAGTTTTAATACGTACATTATAGTGGGTTATCTCGAAACGTAGTGGAGTTTTTATCGAATGTGGAGTGGTGGTATTTTGTGGTAACATTGGCGCCCCCCATGGAACCTAGGACGATGGAACGGTTTGAATGTGCCGAGTGTGGAAGGCCTTTTGCCCGAAAGTCCGATTTAAGTCGTCATTCATTTCTACACAGTGGAGACAAGCCGTTTAAATGTGATATGTGCGGAAAGGCTTTCATCCGAAAGTCGCATTTAAAGCTGCACGCATTTGTGCACGGTGGAAAGAAGCCGGTGGAATGTGATGAGTGTGGACAGACTTTTATTCAAAAGGGTGATTTAATGAAGCACGCCCGTTTACACACTGGGGAGAAACCGTTCGAGTGCAACCAATGTGGAAAGGCCTTTGCTCGAAAGTCTCAGTTAAAGCTGCACGCGGTTGTGCACCTTGGAAAGAAACCGTTTGAATGTGGTGAATGCGGGAAGGGCTTTACTCAACCGATTACTTTGCGGCGGCATGCACTTTTACACAGTGAAGTGAATCAGTTTCAATGCAACCAGTGTGGAAAGGCTTATACGCAGAAAAGCGATTTGGCGCGGCACGCACTTACTCATAGTGGACAAAAACCATTTCACTGTGGTGAATGTGGAAAGGGTTTTTGTCGAAATTCTAGTTTAACGCAGCACGTACTTAAGCACAGTCTAAAGAAACCACTCGAAGACGGTGAGTGCGAACAGGCTTTTACTCAAAAGAATGTGGTAATGTGGCGTACAGTTGTACACAATGGTGTAAAACAGTTGGAATGCCTTGAGTGTGGAAAGGCTTTTGCGCATAAGTCTAATTTACTGCGGCACTCATTTGTGCACAATGAAAAGCAACCTTTTGAATGTGCTGAGTGTGGAAAGACTTTTGGGCAAAAGTCTCATTTAAAGCGGCACTCAAGTCTACACAGCTTTGAATGTGGCGAGTGTGGAGAGGTCTTTGCGAACAAGTCGAATTTAACGCGGCACGCACTTTTACACAGCGAAAGCGACTCAGTGGTGTAACGAACTTACGCTGGGCCTAGGATTGAGACCTCATTCTGTGGGGAAGGATATAACTTATGACTATTTATTTCAAAATACAAATTAGTACACATCGAAAGTAAACATATGTACAAAACATAAATTAATAAGGGAAGAAAAATAAAAAAAAGTATGTAAATATATATATGAAGACACTACCCTTAAAAATCAATGAGATCCAAAAGAACTACAATCATACGGAAAAAAAAACACACACACACACAAAATATAACATTGCACTATGAGACAAAAGAACACAAATACAAAAACCACAACAGTAGATCGATAAGCTTCAACGCACGCAGCAGAAAACCGGATCACAGCCTGTGATGTATTCATTGAGGGATGCCGTAGCAGGAATTGGCGCGGCATTCACTCGCAGAACAGCAACACTGATCCTTTGGATCAAATAGGCCGTGGCCCGTTTCTCCCCGCTAGCATTGGTTATCAAGTGGCCAGTAGCGTTAATCAAGGAGAGACCCTGGTGCCCAATGGACCCAAGCGTCTCGATGGCAACAGGCCAAAACACATAGCGGTTGCACAGGTACTCATACTTTGCCCTTTTCCTAGCTTCAGCAGCAGAAGCGGCACTCAATGCCTCAGCAGAAGTAGCATTTAAGTAGGAAGGGGCCAAACAGTCCATACAAGTGGCCCATACAAGCTGACGTCCACCAGCCCACGGAATCAAGGTGATGCAATCTGGACGCTTGCCATTTTTACAGTCCAGACCGAAATGTTCAAGCTGAGATCATATCCCAGCAGAGATAAGGGCCCGCTTGATAAGATCATTAACGGAAGAATGGCGAGACCAACAGCCTGCACTCCTCTTGCAGCTGAGGCCGTGTGTGCCTGACGCATCGACAAGAGCTCCACAAGGACACAGGTGTGGTTCGCAGATCAGGCAACCCAGACGTAAGGTGATGGCGATACGGAAGGCGCCATCGTCAAGATTTGTTCCGAGCTGTGGTGATGGGAGGCCATTATTAAGCTAGGCGCCGGATTCCTTGTTGGAGATCCCCCAAATAACGAGCCTTGTCGGAGAGAGTAGCAGCTCTATCATAGAGAACCTGAGCCAACACTTCCACACCTGGTTTTTCCCACTCACGCTGGGAAGTCCGGGCATTACCAATCGGAGGTGGTGACTGGCTGGATTGCGACCAAATAGTAATGCCTTCGGAGAGAAGCGGATCTGGACCATCCCAACAGCACAAGGGAAGGATTTCCTCTACCATCCTGGTGGTGCTGCAGGAGGATCTCAAGAAACTAGGTAGCGAAACTTAAACCTCAATGTAGTAGAACTCAATTTAGTCAAACTTAAACCTCAATGTTCGACTCACTCCGCAGTTTGCGTGGTAACGGCTGTTGTTTGCAGATCAGATTGGCTCCACACAAGGGCTAGGGCCCTACGCAATACCTACCTTGAATACCTCTATGTTGCGTGACTGAAACGACCCTTTTGAATGTGGGGGTTTGTGAAGAACTAATGTGTGCATCAAGATTAAATACTATAGGTATTAAAAATACATGTATCTCGGGTAAAATCAATTTTGTAGCATGCCTCAATATCTTATCCAGTTGCGCAGGACCTCCTCAGTAGGTGTAGGTAAAACATGATGGTGAGGGGATGAAAGATGAAATGCTTCGCCTTCATATTTCATCCCCTTATCATTTTTAACCACACCTCCTTACGAAGTCCCACGTCTCCCTAGCACAACCAGATGAGAAATTGAGATATGCTATACTACATTTTAACAGTTCAGTGACAATTGTAGCTTTTATTTTTAACACTTGTAGACAGAACAAATCCATTAAAGTAATGGCAAGTGGGGGTAGTGGCGTGAAAGTTTGATTTAAGGGGGAAGGAATGTGGGGATGGTTGCGGGGTGGGAATGACTACGATGAACACTTGCTGAGAGGCAGGAGTTTATTCGTTATGAGCACTTCTCATGGCGACGCCTTGCCCTCTTCTTGTCTTGCTCGATACATTGCGCATGTGCTCTCTGACTGGAGCTGGAGAGGTAAAGGGCTGTGTGTGGGTGATGTCACCCTCACACTCTCCCCCCTCTCCAAAAAACAAGGACTGGGTGTGCCAAGATTACAAACGTTTTTTCCCCTTTTCCTACCAAATTTGCCCTGTATCCCCCCTGTGGTTACAATGCCCAAAACCCCGCCAAAAAATTCTATCGCAATGCCACAATCTTTTTCCTTAATTCTTTCGTAACAAAATCATGTTTCTGACCCTGGACATTTAACGGATATTTAGTTCCCGCAAAATTCATAGTCGCCTTCTGCGCCTTGGTTTCTTTGCTGCACTGACGTAGGCTACTGTCGTGTTGCAAGATTTTCACGAGCAGCATCCCCGCCATTTTCTGTCACCCAGTCGAGATGCAGCTAGGTTTAATTTATCTTCCCACCACCATTCAATTCTTCTACAGTGCTCATTGCATTCCTATTGTCTAATTTTTGCGTTACATAGATGCTGGTTTTGGCATGAACTTAATCTCACAAGAGTGTACGAAGGACCATGTACATGTCGAGAATTTATTTTTCCCAACAATTTTGAGTTTGAGAGAAGTCGGAATTTTCAGATTGCAGTTAATTTCTGTCTTAAAAACTTGCCTGACCGTGCAGGAGGTATGAGATGGATTCGAAAAAAGAAGTTTGGAGTTTGTGTTGGCCCCCCGAGGTCATTATCGTAGGGGTTTGTGGGTGTCCACGGTTGCCAGCCTAAATCCTCCCTTCGTCGTTCTGACATTATAAATACATGCTTCATGACATCAGTCAATTCCGTTACCAATTGTTCCCATCACTTTTTCATTTTGCTCCCCCAGGGAGTACACCCTGGCCAGAAGAAAACCCCTACCAACGTCTCCAGCAAGTGTGGACTTCCTAGCCCCTGCCGCACTCCAGAGAGCCTCAATTTTTAATTACTTTTTACCGGCCACAGGACGAGTTACAAATAATCGAATACCGTGCCATGGCCGTTTCCCCCACTCCTGGAATCCTTTCCTGCATTCCCTGCACCTTATTCTCATCGCCTCATTGAGTCAGTTCATATGTCAGTCTGTCAATCCATGGTTGTAAATCTCTGTTCTAAGTCCATAATCAAAAGCCCTCAATTTTTCCCCTTCTCCCAAAAAAGAAATGTTGCTTTTCATTACATGGTCACACACTGTGTGTCTTATTTCATTTGGTCTAATTTGATAGATTCATTCCATACTCTTGCTCTCATCTGCACTGCGTTCATCCTGTGCTCTTCTGTTAGTGTTCATTACCTAATTTTGTTTCACTCTCTTTTTTTCTTTGCTATTTGTTTCATTTTTTATGTTCATTATGCACTTGAAATGGTCACCCTGCACCTGGTTTCGATTTGCACTGACTTGTGCATGTTTGTTTTAGGTTCATTACGAGGTTCATTACGCCCTTTGAGTGTCTTTAGTTGGTTCATTATGCAATTTCTGGTTCCATAGTGTGTTAGGTTCATTGTGCATTTTGATCATTCTTTTTCTTCCCTCCTATTTTTGTTAGGTTCATTCTACACTTCTTTGTGCAATTGTGTAGTGGATTCATTCTGCGGTTTCACATTCTAACTCTTTAATCTTAGGTTCATTATACACTTTCTCGGTACTCCCGTTAAATTTTCCATTATGTTCGTTATGCACTTATTTGGTACTTTCGTTAATTTCTTGTTTAGGTTCATTATGCACTTGTTGTATGTTATTTTAGTTAATTCTTTATTTTTATTCAGGTTCATTATGCATTTGTTGGATACCTTCAATTTCATTTATAATGTTCATTATGCACACGGTTCCAATTAGTTGAGATTGTTACCCAGTATCCGTGCTTAAAGTTCGCCTGTACTGCACGTCTTGTTTAGTACTTAAGTTCATCCGCCTTATTGGTTGATTCATGTTCCGCCTGCCGTGACGCAGGATTCATGCGATGTTTGTCCTTCTCCAGAGGGTCCGGGGGACTGCGTTGAGCGTTCGGGGCCCACCATATTTTTTCCCCGCTGATGAAGTATCTCGTTTTCCGTGACTCCCAGAGGCCCACGTGGTCTCCATCCGTGATTATGAGCACTGGTGTTCTCGTGATCCCCATCTTGACTAACGACCAGAAGAACTGACTGCTGTAATCTGCGCTGCAGTGAGCTGCATGTGGGTCATTGGGTGCGGTGTGTATGTTGCTCCGGATGGTTACTTCCCCTTTGTGCACCGACATTTGTACACTGGGAACCTCCCACTCCTCGCCATGTTGCGACGTATGCGTTAATTTCCTAAGGCCCAGACCTCTAAAGATGTGCCAAGCTGCTGTTCTGCCTAGACACCCAACTGGCACAATGCACTTGTTTTCCGATGGTAATAGCATGTGCGGTGGGTAAGGTAGAATGTTCTGGGATGCGACCTTTTCCCCCAGCAAGTGGTAGTTTCTGTTCTCGTGGTATTCCTCCCTCAAATATTTGTGGTTGTTTCTTGTACAGGATAGTTCCCATTTTCGTACATCGTCGCTGTTGTCTGTGCCTTGTTGCATTGCGTCGTTCATGTCCGAATTGCGTTTCGTTGAATCCCCAAATGTTTCTAGGTTGCTGTTGTATCTTCACTGCGTTGACTGCTTTTCTGTGTCTGGTCTGCGAAAAGGGTCTTTATCGAGCCCATAACGACATGCGTGACTTCAGTCTGATTTGCATGATTTTTAATGCTGTCATTTTCTTTCGCCAGTTCGTAATTTGTATTTTCCTTTGTGTTCTCTCTAGTGCTCGAGCGATCGTGGTCATTTGTCGCGTCCGTTTCTCTGCAGGGTGCACTGAGTCTCCTGGCGTGCATCTCAGGTTGGCTTGTTCGAGTATTGATTGGATCGCACGCGGTACTGCGGTGTTCTCTGCACCTATCTGTCTCTGTCCCTTCTCTGCTGGGCTGCGTGACCTTGGGTCGTCTTGAGAACCAGGAAGGAAAAATCGCCCTCTGGTCCGCCTCGTGTAGTGCGTGTGGTCGCAGTTTCTCATTATTTAGTTGCATGTGAATACGACTTTCGGCTTTTTTCATTTGTCCGTTCGTGCACTGATCTTCGTTCTCGCTGAATATCGTAACTTTCTTTGGTTATTTTGAGTCTTTAATTGCCGATGGTCACCTCTTGGTCACGTCTGGTCCGGTGCTGCGTGAAGTGAGCAATCGCACTTTGTTCGGCTCGTACCTTATAGTTCCTTTTGGCGTGGTCCAATCCCCTTCTCTTTTACCATCCCACACGTTTACATCTTCTTCCATTTGGGTTCTTAGACATTGGGTGCCACTTGTGGGGATGGTTCTGTGGTGGGAATGACTACGATGAACACCTTTTGCTGGGAGGCAGGAGTTTATTCATTACGAGCACTTCTCATGGCGACGCCTTGGCCTCTTCTCCTGTCTCGCTCGACACATTGCGCATGCGCCCTCTGACTGGAGCTGGAGAGGGAAAGGGCCGTGTGTGGGTGGCGTCACCCTCACAGGGACCCTTATAAATGTGAAAGTACAGCGAAGAAGTTCCGTGTGACACTTGTAGACAGTAGAAAGAAACGGTGTGAATTTGGTAATTATGGAAAGGTTGTAATCGTGGACAAGTATGATTTGAATAGTTGGATAGGTAAGCCTAAACTTGTGCAGTTTAGTGAGGAAGGCACCAAATTTGGCACAAAGACTACGTTTGGTACCATCATGAAAATTGGATAGAGGGTTAACTGAATTTCTCAACCCAAAAGTGGAAACTGGTAGTGACTTTTTTTTTAATATGACTGTTTACTACAAAGTCTAGTACCGTATTTTTACGAATATAAGATGACTCGAATATAAGACAAGTAGCATTTTTGGGCTCGCATATTTCAAAGACATAAATGCCTGCGATTATAAGACGGGTGACTTTGCAAGGCTTTCATAAGACTTGGTATTACATTTATTAGTTTGTATACTAGTAAATTTACCTGGTACTGGATTCGAAGCCCAAAATGTGGTAAAATCTTTGATCTTGGGCTGCTTACTGAGGCCGATTTCAAAATATATTTAGTTTTTCGCTAAATAATTCAAAAACTAATTAAGGCAAATGGTTTGAGATTAGCATTATTAGATGGGTCTCAAAAAAAATCGCATTGTGTATTGAAGCATCAGAATCGGCAAAAACTTGACCGAGTTATGGGTTTGCATGTGAGTACGATGCTGCTGTTTTAATGGTATAAATTTGAAAAAAGTACCTTCTTATATTCGAAGAAATGCGATAATTTTATAATATTACTTCATAGGGAAGTTTCGTTGATGCAAAAATGAACTTTGCGATACTTGTACTTATTTAATGGTATCAAAAATGACTACGGACACACATGATGGCAAGAACAAGCAGTTACTGATATGTGAAGCCCAGAAGCATGCGGCTTCTGAAAAGAAGAAATTTAATAGTTATGGCCCAGAAGATCATCCCAAGTTTAGCACGTAGTTGTGTACAGGGCCAAACACCAAACACTTTAGACCTCGTCCTCGCAATGCGAATGTGCAGCTCGGTGTTGATGTTAGTGTGTCGTACCCTCTTGGAATAGTGACCATGCGGCCAATCACGTTTGGATTTCTAACAAAAGATCACCTACCACCAACAAGCCCAGAGTAAACATCCACCGTAACGAGTTTGATAAAATTTGAGACACTGTTGCTACAGCTAATCTACTCGAGGCCACGGCCCCCTTGAACACTGAAGAAGCCTGGTCGCTGCTACACCGTACAATTCAACAAGCTGTTTTCGGTGCTTCCCCTGCTGTTAGACAGGTAGGAAAAAAGAAAAGAAACCACCCCTGGGTTAACAGTTCAGTTCAGATGCCAAAGAAAAAAAGCTGGGACCACTTTGCAGAAACCCACTGTGCTGCTGATTATGAGGAGTACAAAAAATTTTGAAATGCTGCCACGGGACTTATTCGCAAGTCGCGCATGAATTTCGAAACACAGATTGCAAAAGGATCTGTCTCCGAGCCCAAGAAATTCTGGAACTATGTTAATCGAAGAAAGCCTCACCATACCCCAGTAGGCTAACTTTAAAACAAGCATGGAGCAGGTGTGCAGAAGATGCCAGAACGCTACAACGAGATTCGCGGGAAATTTCAGAGAACTGTGGAAATTTGCTAAAAAATGGCTTGCCTACATGTTGAAAGGCTGTGGAAATTTGAAAAATCTGCAGGAAAATTTTGTGGGAAATTTTGTCCAATAAGAATTTTATGCACCACTGGCATGGAGTCCTTATCTGTGATCTCCTCGGAAAAGCCAACGAACTCAACAGTTACTTCGGGTCGGTTTTCAAGCCTGCTAATCCAGTAATTACTCCCGTTACTGCCAACACACCGCAAGCAGCCGATACCTTCAAGGAAGTCACCTTTGAAGCCACCGAGATCCAAAAGCTGTTGAACTCGATTAACACTCATTCTGCTCCCAGCCCTGGCAGTCTTCATCTTCTGACCCTAAAAAAGCTTGGCCCTGTTATCAGTCCTGCTCTAGCCCAACTCTTCAGTAAATCCATGGCAGAGGGCATTCTTCCAACCATGTGGAAACTCGCACATGTCACTCCTGTCCACAAAGGGGGCTCAAGATCCTCTGTAAATAATTACCGCCCTATCAGCCTTACCAGCATTCCCTGCAAAATCATGGAAAAAAATTATTTTCAAGACCATGCTTAACTTTGCCATTGACAACAGCATAGTCCACCAGAATCAATATGGAGGGCTTCCTGGTTGGTCAACCACCCACAATCTCATCTACTTCCTTGACAAGATCGCTGAGTGGCTTGACGTCAAGCTGCAAGCTGATGCAGCCTATTTTGACTTAGCTAAAGCTTTTGACACCTTACCTCACACCAAACTTCTGAGAGTTCTCAGTGATGTAGGCTAGTCAGGTGCACTCCTCGCATGGCTTCCATCTTTCTTCACCAACTGGCACCAGAAGTGTAGTGTGGACGGCCATCTCTATGCCGCAGTGGAAGTAGTCAGTGGAGTACCACAAGGGAGTGTCCTTAATCCCCTCCTCTTCATTCTTTTCATGAACACCCTGTACGATCATCTTCAAAGTGACAATTGTATTTTCCTCGATGACACCAAAATCTTTGCTGTCTCAAACAATCTCGCTAGCACTGCGAAACTACAAGCCGATATGTCCAACACGGGGTCCTGGACGCAAGCCATGGACATGGACCTTAACGGGAGTAAGTGTGCAGTTCTGAGGTTTGGCACCCAACATCACCAGGCTGACTATCACCTTAGCCCAGGACAGAGAAGAGTTCACAACGAGATCTTGGCATCATCATTGACCGCGACCTGAATTTCTCCAAACACATTCAGGCTGCCATGGCTAAGGCTTATGGGGCCCTCGCCATCATCCGGACCACCTTCTCAACCCTCCCAAGAAAGACCTTCCTCATGCTGTACCGCAGAAAAGTTCGCAGCATTCTGGAGTATGCAGGCCAAGCATGGTGGGTTCGTTTTGCAGAGGACCGTGACAAGCGGGAACGTGTCCAGAGACGTGCCACTAAAACTTGTTGTGGGACTCAAAAACGCGTCCTACTCCGACGGGCTTGCTGCCCTCAAGCTCCCAACACTAAATTACCATCGTATCAGAGGTGATCTGATTTTCACTTACAAGATCCTCAATGGTGAAGATCCTGCAGCCAAGGAATGGTTCACCCTCTCTGTGAGCTATGCCACTCGGAACAATGGGGCAAAACTCTTTAAGAATAGATGCAATACGTCCCTTCGCCAAAACACTTCCTTTCTGTGAGGTTAACATCTGGAACAAACTGCCTCAACACACCATCGAAGGCACATCGGTTCTGCAGTTCACACAGAGACTGGATACAGTGCTCCCTTCCATCATCGCCCCCTACAGTTGTAAAAACAGGTAGCTTTGTGGGTACCCTGGTGTCAAAAGCTCTTTCTGCTTACTGCTGGGCTCTTTTTTCATATTCATATTCATACTGTATACAAAATTTTACTAGAAAGTTGGGTTACCTAAATAGGGCTGCTATTCAAGTTTTATTCTGAGCTGTTCTTGCATTTTTCACTGCATTTGCATATGTCAGTGTAGTTTAACCCCAAAGCATGGCATCCACAACATCCTTTACATTCTTCACAAGAATATCGTTTCAGCTTCTTACAGGACTTGGGCACTTCAAGAAGTGAGGTCCAGTGATGTACCCAACTGCCCTCTGCAGGTTCTTCCCAGCCCCATTCTGGGAAGAATCAGATCAGCTGTTGCGCACTGGCCCCCTGATGTGTCCCTCTTGATACACAGAGCACCTTGAATGTTCCAATGAAGCTGCATGAGTCGGTGGATGTTCTTCCAGTGGTCGCAATTATTTTTAGTGAACATTTGCCGTGTAGCTTCGTGTACATCTGTTAACATAGTAACTGCTGCTCCAAGTTGAGCACCAGCCTTCTCGATTGGAGCACCAGACATCTTGGAGCAGTGGAGTACCAGCCATTGCAACTCCTTTCTTCAAAGTTCAAACTCGTTTTTCGTTTACAAAAAATCATTTCAAAGAATAAAATTATGATAAAACGAGTACGTACATGTCGAAGATCACCGGTTGTTTTCCAAAATTCTAAATGCCTGCAACCCAATTAAAACATTAGCACTGAAAACATAGGATTGCAATAGCATATATGTCCAAATCACATGCTCATTCCCATGACGTCACTGAGTGGTATACTCAATCTAATCAGAGCCTCCTAAAGTAAATTAGACAAATTTTAAATGTAAACTTTCTAAGAAACTTGAACGCAAAAATGTATTCCGACCCCCTCCCCCATCCTCCATTTCTGTCTGTCCAATCGTGTCTTTTTTACTCTTTGGAGCACCACTTCTTATTCCTCAGAAAATGCCTTGGACGTCTGACTACTTTCCTTGTCATTGAATAACACTGCGTACATTTGTATGACACACGTTGCCTTCTCTATGGTGGTACTTGGCTGTGACAGACTTCGAAAGACAGGTATGGCCTCTCGGAATGCAGTCCATATCTCACAGTGAGTCTTCTTTTTTGTAGAAGATATAAATGGAATCGCAACCTTAGAAGGCATGAAAGAAAGGCAGAGGAAGAACGCGGTCTGGTCTCAAGGACCCAGCAATTTCATGGTTTGCTATGTACCTAAAGTTTCTGTCGCTGCCAAATACTACCCACATCCAGCAAATGTGAATTACGACGTCCAGCCAGAATAACATCAGTGTCATCAGTTCGAATCAAACTTAATGTGTCCACTGGCATTTACAGCAGCAACATGAAGATGGATGTATATGTCTGCTTCTTCTTGACTGAATGGTGCAAGTGTACTTGTGTCGCAACAAAGTGGATGGGTCAGTACTGTTCTGGATTTCACAACAACAATTTCTTTGGATTGATTATGTAAAGCTTCTGTCACAGCCTGTCCTAAAAAAGTGAATAGTTCATCCTTATTTTTGTTCACTCAGAAACTCTAACTAATTTAAATAATTGGTGATTCAGCAGTTACACAGCTTCATATGCCCTGACCATGCTTGGCACTGGCTGTTTCATTGGGGCTGTGTTCCTGCTGGTGAGGTCTATACGTTGAGCCCTATTTATTTGAGACTGGATGTACGGAACAAAAGTTGTGTTAGTGTATGCCTGAATATCTTCGAAGAGCGTAGCAGCATCTGCACAAGTACAGCTCCATCCAAGATCAATGAAGATACTTCTAGGCTGATTTTCAGTTTGCTTTTACTTAAATTTTCCATAATATCCACCAAATCAG
>JAHWFP010079755.1:0-24050 GCA_023313725.1 Lithobius niger
GATGGTGCACCTGCTCACTTCAGCCTTTTGGCCCGACATTACCTTGATGGAAGCTTTCCTGACAGATGGATTGGACGTGCAGGCCCAATAGCATGGCCTGCTAGATCTCCGGACTTAAACCCGTTAGACTTTTATCTTTGGGGACACTTAAAGTCACTCGTGTACAGTACACCAATTCCCAATGCTGATGTACTTCGCCAAAGGATTGTGGATGGATGCAACCAGATTCGCACAACCCCTGGAATCTTTGAACGGGTTCGTCGGTCCATGGCGCAGCGGCTTCGGAACTGCATCGAGGCAGAGGGGGTTATTTTGAGCACCTACTATGATAAAACGCTTACGTTTAGTTTGTTTTCCGTCGTATTTATCTTTTTGAGTTGCTTGTCACAGAATGTTCTGGAGAGGAGGTCTTTTGCGGATGCGTATTGCAGTTAATTGCAGCAGAGCCGCAAATGCAATGATACTCAGTAAAACTTTGAGTAGCCATCTTCTGTTTACTTAATGATGTTTCATTTCTCGATTGTTTTCAATCACACAGTAATGTGATACGATGTGTTTTTTCTGGTATGTACAATTTGTTTCATTAAAGTACAAGACCAAAGCAGTTACTCCTCTCTTCCCCCACGTTTGATCCCCCCCCCCCCATAAGAAAATTACCTCTCCCTCTGATAAGTTGTGCGACCCAATACTGTATTATGAAGTACTGAAATACCAGGTATGATATGGCACATATCCTGAGTTTGGAATGGAAACGGTGAATCATTACGAGGTATTTAAGAACTGTTTACCCCAAACCTGGGGGGGGGGGGCTGTAACTAAAGACTGGTACATTTCCGGACCCATGTTTATAGGACTTTTTCTTCTTATCTTTGATCACACAGCGGACCCCCAAAATATTTGACACCAATTTCCGAACACCCTGTATATAGATGTTCATACTTAAGTCTTCAGCTAGAAAACTAACATGCTGGTAACAAGCACCCAATCTTTATAATAATATCGGAGACCGGCTAAAAGGAAAAGGAAAGCCTAAAGGTAAGCCTAAAGGTAAGCCTAAAGCTTCTTCCCTCCTCGCACCCGCATTGAAAATGCACTCTCCCACTCTACGTGCAGCCAAAAAGGAGCCAGGCATGAGTGGTCGATCAATCTCACAAGTCTTCGGGAAGAGTGCCGGGAAAATGTCCCGGGAAATGTGTCCCAGGAAATGTGACCGGCCCCGTGCAAAGCACGGGCTTCCTCTAGTCAGCAATAAAGACTAACCTTGTTAGGATATAAGCTACGCTAATCTGAGAATGAAATAAATTAAGACGACTGACCCAACTGAGACTTGAAACTGGCACATCCAATATTTTAGACTTTACAAGATGGACGACGCATAAACAAACCGTTTTAATGGTGCTGTTTTAATGGAACATTTATTAACTTGTAATGAATTGTGGTTAAAACCAAAAAGAAGATTGTACTGCCGAAAATTAAAACTTGTGTGCTGTTATGGTCTTGTGGGTAACTGCACGTTAGATGCATTTCTACCACAACGTTTAACCCTACAAAATAATTTGTGTTGAATTCTGTGCTACATCCAGTTAATAGATATTTCTTTATCATCGTACTGTATTTACGAGGTGTTTTAAATTGTTTCTTAATTTTTTCTTTTTCATATTACTACAGCTTGTATTATTATTCTGCGAACCCGTCTCTAATGCGCACCATCTGCATCTTTAACCCTTTACCTTTTTTTTTTTTTTTAATAACTTGGTTTGGCGCTAAGGTCAAAGAAAGTAAATGTTTAGTTAAGTGTCCCCCAACCATCAGTGATGTTTTTATTTGGGGGCTACATGGGAAAAAAATTAGGAAAATAAAGAAACTTATTTGTCTACATTTTAAAGTTTTCAGTTCAAACACAACACAAATTTAGCAGTGTGTTGGCTACAGCGTGTTGGTTATTAAATTTGCCAAACAGACGGCTCCGTCTTGCATGCATTTCACCTGCAAGACGGGAAACCAACGAAAAAGGTCATAACTGCCTCAAAAAATGTGTCGCACAGACGTATAGGCCTACACACTCCTGTAGGCCAATTTGTTTCGTGAGTTTTGTCATTTTTTTCATACTTGAAAAGTTGCCCTTGCAAGAAAAACTTATTTTGGTTTCTATTTGCATTTGATTAATTAATTTAAAAAAAAAGCTTGTCTTCCTTGCTATCAGTGTTCTGAATATGTTAAGACGCTACACTAGAAATTAATTTTCTTTGGCTTAATAGTGACTTTTATGTTGCTTTGCAGCAATGATCCGTCTTTCATAGGAGTGTTGCAAGATAGCTAGCCGGATACAGTGCAACAAGATAAAAACAACGACGTTTCAGAAGTGTGCACCTTCCGTCATCAGGTTTCCTAAAATTTTTTTAAAACTTCTTGGTAATTGCTGCACTGTAACCAGCTAGCTATCTTGCAATCCTTCCCTGTGCTTTACGATTCATTTCATAGGCATTTCAGCCTTTTTCTTTATATTTGTTGTTTTCATCAGATGCCTAAAAATGCGTAAATTTTAAAGCTATTCATTTATCAGGTCCTCCACCACTTTGGTCCCCTCATGACACTAAATACATGCAACCAGTTTTTTGCTGGAATAATTTCTCAGCATTATCAAGATAACGTTTCTAATGGTGAGGAATCATTCAAGCAACAATTTAATTGTTTTATGCATAGTTTAATGTATCTGAACAGAAGGATTGTCGAAGAACTTTTTTTAAATTTTCTCACAATATTTTTATTGTGCCGAAAACTTATTCGTGTTAAAAATGTGAATGTCTAGTAGTGGTTTCCGCCATACTATGTGTGTTGTATGGATAAGACAGACAAAGATGTTGTCATTGAAACTTAGTGGGTAACATACAAGCAGGTGTCTTAAATCTAGTGGGTGACGGATTAACATGGTGGTCATTGTGGCAGAGCACATGGTGGTCATCGTGGCTGAGCAGTGGCGGAGATTAGCCTATTTGCCTGAAGAACTTCAACTGGTCAATAATTGGTAAGTAGACCCAATTAATATCCCCACCAAGGATTTCTGGCCAAGGTATTATGTGAGACTACCCACCTTGTAAAGCTGCTATAGGATCTAGTCTGACCTATTCTGGACATAATCTCGGATCCCTGTGATGTTCGGAGGTTTCCCAGTTTGAATTCCCTAGGTTTTACCTCTCCTTCTTGGACTATGGGGCTCGGTGGCCTAATGTTAGAATGCCAAAGGTCTCAAGTTTCAAACCTCGTCCACTACAGGCACTTTCGGAAAAAGAAAGCCCCTGTAGTACCTCGTGCTCATGTCGGTTGTAGAAGATCCTAGGAATTTCCTATTGGAATTACCCAGCAAAATTGTCCGTCTCCTGCTGGCACTGTGGCTTCGGCTTGGAATGCATCAAACTTCCCCGTACTAGACTTCTTTTATCCTTCTAAAGCATCTAGGAAGGTTCAGATTTGTGATTTTTTTTTTTGTATAAAGCATTTGCTTCAGATGACATACGTGCTCTTCAAAGAATTGAGCTGATAGAAAAATAATCTCTTGTGTCTCATGATAAAGCTAGGTTTTTCTACCTTTAAGTGTTTGTTGACTGTGACACCTGGTTTATTGTGCCTTTGGAAGTACAGTGCAAAATTAGACATGCGGACATACGATGCAGAAACCGTGAGTCTGATACGGACATTCCATCTTTTTGAAATTCATAATAACTAGGTGGACGCCGGTCTAGTAGGAACCCATGTTGTCATTGCCCCGTTTCTTGTCGCAAGGAAGGTTGTTTTTCCTCCTTTGAGGAAAATAAATATTACTTATTCGTTGCAAACGTAATTTCAATATTTCTATTCCCACAGACCACATATGAAGATCATTAACACTTAGGTATACCTTCCTTTTGTTGGCTATACCTCCTACCTGTCTTAAACTAATAACCCGTTTTTGCAACTTGCACTGTACAGTATTTGAACTCTCAATCCTTAGATTAGTATGCTGACGTCCTAACCATCAAGCTGTCACTAATGACCTAGCTGTTGATGCACCATTAGGCCTCAATTCCCCCCCCTCCAATGAAGCAAAACTGACTAGATGAAATACTCCAAGTTTAAAATGTATGATAACTTTGTTTGTTACCGATTGTTATACATAATCGACAACAGCCTACGCTTCACTCTTTTGCAAGCTGGCCTTTTTTCGTTGCTGCCGTGCAAAGAATATACTCGCTCTTATTCATTGCCTTGCTGCATCACCAAACAGCAGCATTTGCCTTTTTACGTTATTTTGTCTGTTAAAGCATTGTCTCCACATGGTTTCTCCTCATTGTTTTATTTACATTCTTTGAAACATCGCCCGAAGTTCGGTGTAAGCGAAATCTACATATAGAATTTTTTTTTATAGATTGTAATCCTGATTGCTATGCTTGCAGAGAGAGATTTTATTTGTTATTGATTTTGGATTTGACTTTTCTACTGATGGCTCTCACATCTAGTTCGTAACCTACGATAGTATTTTTCCTTTGTGATTTTATTAATATGTACTCTACTGCCTATCTAATTTTGCAGAAACCCAGTGGCAGCTGTAGAGCTACTGGCTGCAGTGAAATCCACGACAAGCATCGATGCGACAATTGTGGTGCCGAAGATTCAGATCATTTGACGAAGCGTTGTAAACTACCAAAAAAGTGAAACAGGCATATTCCTTAATTCATCACAGCTGAAGCTGAATAGCTCTTAAATACAACAATACTCGCAATACGATTACAGGGAAGGATACACCTATGGTCGTATACCACATTCAATCATGCTATTTGAGAATGCAATGCTGTCTCTGTATGCTGATGATTGGTTTCTAAACAGTGTTAGTTTGTGGAGTCGAGATTCCAAATAAAGCCATGGTCATAAAACGGATTATAATTACACAGCAGTGTAAAAAAAAATTCTTCGAGAAGTGAGGAAAAGACATGAAAAAAATTACAGTTAAGTTTATAAAGAACTAACTAATTCACAGAGTGTGAAGTTAAGCAATGAAACGTGACAGTTACTGCTCGCCAGATTTCAATACAAGTCACAATCTGTTGATGAAAGAAAAAGATATTTCATAACCTTATTAAGAAAACTGTTGCACGTGATATTTTTGCTAGTTTATTTATTTCTTCATGGTTCAGAATTTATCAGTTTATATTTGGCTCTGATCATCAAAAATTCTGACATGTTTCCTGAACTTTTCCATCCTATGCTAATTAACTCAACATTGCTGTGATCCAGTTGACTTTCATCAGTTTGAAAAATATTTATGGCTTACAGCTCAGCATTGTGCACTGTAAGCAATTAGTATTTTTCAAACTAATTACGTATAATTTGATAGAAGTGAGTAACTCTGAGGACTGGCGCTAATAGGTGAGCAGCAGTAATGTAAAAATATCTGATCATTTCACAAGACGTTGGGATATGCTTCTTATGGAAGCTAAGGTTTTCATTATGGGTTTAGGTCTTAGATTGCAAGAATTTAGTTCAAATGGATGTCACCTTTAATATACTAGAACGCAGTGTTTAATGGGTTACAGCTAACTCGTAAACATTATTATCTGTATAATACACTGCTACAAAGTTGGCTGCTTTATGCTGTTTGTTCATTTTTGGTCTGAACCCTAACGGTAAACAGTTCGAGTCCCTGTTCGGTCGCCAAATATAGAGTTTGCACGCTCTACTCACTTCACTGCTCCAGATAGCTCAGCCGCAGTCACTTTTGGTGGCAAAACTCACATTTATTCCGTCAAACGTCATGTACACAAACTTGAACTTGATGTCGACGCTACCACTGTGTTCTCTCCAGGCCAGCTCGCTCACACCAACTGACGCGTGCACATGCACAGTATCTAGTACTAATAAATAGACATAAATCGCTGGAAATAATATTAAGGAAAATTGGAAATTAGCCAACAGCGAAACTCATACATTAGAAATAACGTAGTTCAGTAAGCCACCTTTACGTTTTGCTATGCAAGTGGTCTGGGGGCGAACTGGGTAGCCGGTTCGAATCCGGGTCATGCCACTCCGACGAAACGTAAGTGCATAAAGGTGGCTTACTGAACTACGTTATTTCTAGTGTATGATTTTCGCTGTTGGCTAATTTTTCCAATTGTTCTTAACAGTATCTAGTACGGCTGCAGGTGGCGCTAACTAAAACCATACCTAGTTAGAGCACACTACAATAACATTTGTGGTTGTTCACCTTGACGTATTTAATTTTGAATAAATCCGCATTTGGAGGTATATAGTTTGTACCTACTGAAACCGTACATTACACTGATGTTACTCTTAAGACGTTTTAGCAGTGAGGGTGACAGTTTCTTGTTACGTAGTGGTTTCATGTGCTGGAATGAAAGACCTGAGCTAATGTTCCAAAATGTGGTGATAGTCAGGAAGTCTGACTGTTTTTATATAATCTCTGCTCGAGTATCTGTCCTGGCAGTTGAACATCTCTTTTTTGGTTTCCTGTTGTTTGCTGGCAGTTGTACTTAGTTTACTCTTGTTTAAAAGTTTCGTGATAATTCCAATACAAAATTACCAGTTCCTGTAACCCATCCAACACCCCAAAATTGTGTAGGCCTGTTCTGTTCATTTACCATGTTTTCTGATTGGGAACATCATTTTTGCAAGCGTTCAGCCTAGAACAATTATTTCCATTCAGTTGAAAACTAGTACTATTACTTCCATTTCATTGGTAAAAAAAAATAAATGTAGCTGCATTCCTATTTCTGTTGGCTCTTGAACGTGAATGTCAGACTGCTTGAGAACATGGGCAGCCATGTCAGGACTGTCAGGTGTGCTTCGGTCTTTGGTCAGAAAGGTAGAAGGCTCAATTCATCGATCAGAAAGTCTGACATTTAAGTTCAAATGCAACATGTGTTGGCTTTCATCGTAATTACTTACCTCATGCAAGTAATTACTCCCAAGTTCTGTACTTGTAGTTCATCTGTACCAGTAAATCTGTTACTACCACATGCAGTGTTAAATTTGTTATTACCATCTGCACCATCTGCATTCGTTTTGCCCTTGTCATTTACACCAGTAAATCCCACACAGCAGGGTATAGTTCCGACTTTTAACTGCGTAACTTAAGCCTCCTCCAAAAGAAAATGTTTAATTACTCGTTTTTAAAAACACTTTGGCTTATCTCAAAATTTGCAGATTAATTTGCAAAATTATGTTGCATTAAATAATTGTAAAACTGTAAACTAAATGGAGGGATACTCATGCAAATGGTAATTTTACAATTCGTCCAAACTATTTTACATCTATTAGCACAAGATACTCTTCATTGCATTCCCCATTTTGGAATTGCAATTTGTTACTGATAACAGGCATGTTTGCTCAAAGAGTCATATTTGCTCAAAGAGCCACTAATAACCTATAAGACGTCTGTAGTTGTTTGTAGTTATTGTTTGCCTGCAGTTTCTGTATCTGTAATAAAGCTTGAATCTCCGAAGCTGTGCACGAGTATGATTTTCTAAAAAATTGTGACGTGTACTGATCATAAGTATTGAGTAACAAGTGTCTGTGTGCAATCTCTAAGGTTACTGAGGGGAATTAAAGGTGCTGACCATTGACCGTTTTGTCATGGCAGCATAACCTGCATGGATTGAGCGCAGACTTGTGTTGAGTGTCCATGTACGTTTGAAAAACTTTAAATCTTATGTCCACTCAGAAATGTGATGCAATCGGTAACCAGAACAGCAAACAAAGTGACGCGGCAACACGGCGTCAAAAAAAAAGAGGACGATTCGATTTGCATGTAACCTTTGCATGTAACCTACAAAGTCCCAGTTTACTTGTGGACACTCCTGCAGTCCAATTAGTTATGCCAAGAATTTATAGTGCCAGTCACATCGGTGGTGGAAAGATAAGGTAGGGGCTTGTTTTTTATTTTATCAAGAGCAATACATGGGATTAATTTAATTTAATACAACAGTATGTCGTCGGTTTCCCCGAAGGGAAGGTGACAAACTTCATTACATCAAAAATTGGCTTTTTACAAAAAACCGAAGAAAGAAAAAAGTGAACAGGACAATACCAAAGAAGAAAAATACAGTAATGGTCAGAGGAAGCATCAAGAACAGTTAATTATACTGAAACATGGTGTCGGCGGATACATGAGCGTCCAATCTGTTTTTAAATGCATTAGTCGAAGGTGCATTAACAACAAAGTCAGGCAATGAGTTCCATAAGTTAATCAATCGACAGGCAAAAGAATTGCGGGTAGCATTCAATTTGAAATAAGGAACCTTGAGCTTGTACATGGAACCCCTAGCAGCAAAGGGTGAAGTATACAATACAAAAAAAGTACTGGGTATTTGAGTGTCAGTTTCTCTGATGATCTTGTACATTAAAATTAAACCCCCTCTTTGACGACGCCAAGTCAATGATGGTAAACATAAAAACTCAAGACGCTGCCTATAGTTTAAGTGTTTCAACCCGACAATTCTCTTTGTAATTTTTCTTTGGATATTTTCGATGGCCTTTTTGTCTTTAAGGAATAGCGGTTCCCAAAAAGGGACTCCATATTCCAAGATTGGGCGGATAATAGTTATGTAATATGTTAAATACACACTGCTCAAACGACAACTAATGGTACGGTTGAGTAAATACATTAGCCTATTTGCTTTAAGAACAATACTTTCGGTGTGTTCCGAAAAATTAAATTTCCCGTCTATAACAATATCTAGGTCCCGAACAGAATGCACCTCGTCAATGGGATTACAATTAAACAGATAAGTAGACAGTGGGTTGGAAGTCCCAAGATGTATCAAACAAAGCTTTTCAGCATTAATAGGTATTCTCCAACGTTCGCTCCATGCAAGTGCTTGATTCATGGATGTTTGGAAACAAGGAATAACCTCCCGGCCCCAGAGCATCGCGGCTGCCTTGGTGTCGTCGGCAAATTTGCTACTCTTAATTATGGCGTCGTGACAAAATCCCTGTATAAACAGAGAAAAGAGTAAAGGTGCCAGTACGGAACCTTGGGGAAGCCCACTAGTCGTAGGGCTCCAAGAAGAACAGCATTGCTCCAAGACAACCGCAAAGCTCCGGTCCCTGAGCCATTCCATACTTTCAAAGGTCCTACTACCCCTAAGGTTGTTAGTTTATGACCCAGTAATACATGGTCAACCTTATCAAAGACTTTTTCCAGATCATAATAAATGACATCACAAGGAGTACCCTGGTCAATAGAAAAAAACAATTCCTGATAGAAGGTAACAAGATTTGATACAGTAGAATATCCCCGCCTAAACCCATGCTGGTTAGCTTCATGCAAAGAGTAAGTATCCAAAAATTTAAGCAGGTGTTCGTAAAGAATTCTTTCAAACATCTTAGACAAGATAGATGTTAAGCTAATAGGCCTATAGTTAGTAGAATGAGTCCTATCTCCTTTCTTGTAGATTGGAGTAACAAACGCTTTTTTCCAGCAAGGTGGAACAAACGAGTTTTCAACATTTTTGTTGAAAAGTATCACTAAGGTAGACAAGATACACGTTTTAGTTTCAAGTAGGAAAGCTCCCGTTATTTGGTCGGGACCACCCTTCGTGCCAGGTTTAATATGTTCAAACACGCGATCAACTGATTCAGTGGTGATCAGTACAGGAGGTAAACAGGGTCGGGGGGAAGGGGGCTCCCCCCAAAGACAAATTTGGAATCACACAATTCTGGATATAAACCTTTTGAAAAGTATTGCACAAAATGTTAGCTTTTTTATGAGAGTCATCTACAAGGATGCCGTTTTGGTCAACCAAAGTTGGAATACCAGATCGTGTTGATGCTAGTTGACGGGCATAGCGGTAAAAAGGTTTTGAGTCGTTATTAATCATAACAGCTAATTTTAGTTCGTATGCTAGTTTTTGTTTTTTACTTTCTTTGACAATTTGTCTATTAACAAGGGTGTATCTTTCAAAAGTAGCTTGGTCCATGGATTGTTTCCATTTTTTCCATAAATATCGTTTTTCAGAAATAAGTAAGGCCAGAGGTTCGTTCATCCAGGGAAGTTTATAACATTTGGGGGAGTGAACAATTCTACAATACTCAAGTTGCTTAAGCAGACAATCGTAAAAAAAAGGTCCAGGCCAAGTCACAAGGTTCGCGGTCCCATGAATGGGAACTTAGGTCCTCACAGACTTCATTAAAACGGATTTTCCTAAAATCATATCGGACAACATTATTTTTACCAACAGTATTCACCAAAACCAGAGAGCATTGCACCAATTCATGGTCACTAAGACCAAACTTCCCAAGCGAACAACATTTATCAATAATGGTGTCATCTTTAACTAGTATAATATCCAATGTATTCTGTCCTCGAGTGGGAAAATCTATAACCTGAAAGAGATCAAATTTATCAATAATTTTTAACATTCTAGAGTCACTCGCATGTGTTGCCATCCTGGTTTGCCAATTAACACTGGGTAAATTAAAATCCCCAAGAATAATCGGGTTGAGGTTTTAACATGGTTGGAAAAGGTTTCATCAAATAGGCTATCATCTTGAGATTTGGAATCAGGAAGTCTAAATACGAGTAGAAAATTGATCCAACGATTTTCAAGGAAACATTTAAAGGATCCAGCAAACTCAGATTTAGGAACGTGAGTAGTTTCCCTAGAGAGAACTGTCTTCTTAGCCAGAACTAATATGCCACCACCATTTTTTGGTGGGGGACGATCATTTCGAAGCACAACTGTATAGTCAGGGTTGGTAACAAACGAGTTCGTTAGTTGATCATTTAGCCAAGTTTCCGTAACGCACAAAATATCCGGCTTATCATTACTAAGTAGTACTTGTAACTCGACAAATTTGTTTTTCAGTGATCGAGCATTGATCAGTATAACTTTAACAGGTGCCGATCGGATGTTCGAATTTGATTGTCATTTAGTTTTTTGTACAATTTTTCCTCGAAGAATACGCAAATGTTCACCCTGGGCATTACGGGAACTAACTTCGCCTTTAAGTGCATTATAAATTTGCCTCTGCTCGAATGTTTTTTCTTGACGTAAAAAAATACTTTTAAACTCTGGGTGCTTATGTAGGTTTTTGGCATTTTTTAGCACCTTCAAGGCATCATCATTATCATGGAAACGCAGCCTAATCAATCCAGGTTTAGTAGTGTTTTTTCTTGCCAATTTGGTCAAAGCAAAACTCGACCCTTCACAATCAACTGCATTTAGTATGTCTTTGATTTGCTTATCAAGATCTTTCTCGACCAGACCAAAAACAATAACATTACGTAAGTTGCGCTGTCGCTGATTGAGTTCCGCAAACAGTTGCTCGGAGTCAAAATTTCCATGATGCGAATTTCCCGAACTTGTTAATGAATCTACTGTTTCCGTTAGGTCTTGAATAGCGTTTTCTTGGTTATCCACTCGTTCCTTGATTTTATCAATTCTCAAGGTTTGTATTTTAATGAGATTCTTAAGCTCACCCAAAAGATCCTTTGTTTTGTCAATTTTCGATACCTGCTCACGAATTTTGCTAATATCAGTTTGCATTTGGCCAAAACTTCCACGACAGAACTTACAAAACCATTGTATTGCTTCGTTTTTCGTAAGAGTCAAAAATGTATCTTCATCATATTTGAGACATCCTTTTGGTTGATACCACCTAAAGCAAATACTGCATTGGATTGAATCTGACTCTTTGGCCCCGACCTTTTTTTTACAGACAAGACAGTCCGAAAGTGACGGCATATTTCACAGCAAATAGTTGCACAACATCCACAAGAAAAACACGTCACTGAGCCACCAAACTGGCTATCAGCAAATACGAAATTCGAAGTCGAGTAGCTCAGTACAACATGTTACTCAAACGGTCACCCATGGCGGTGGTTCGTTGAAGGATAGTGTTCAATCAAATTTTGTAACTTACAAGTAGCCCAGCCAGCCTGAAACTGCACACAACGCACGTAACGAATGTTCCAAGTATGAACAGAAACGTCAAAGAGAACCAAACAACTAAACAAAAATTAAACAAAAAAACAAAAAAAGAACGGGCGGAGCGACCGCTGCTTGCCTCCGACAAGAACCGTAACCGGTTAATATAGTAATATATTAATATAGTTCAGCCAGTAAAGCCCTGCCATTATTCTTGTGATTCTGATTGCTAATGTTTAGCGGGATTCTTGTCCTTAGAAATGGCTATATCTTTCATTTGTTGTCCAGTTATGTTTTGGTCTGTATCTTTTGGAATCTATTTCTCGCCCTTGTGTACAGCCAGTATATCTTAACACTTTGATATAACTGTTCTAAGTTATTACTTTATTTGCAATTGCAAGCTATTTATTTTGTTAACTTCTAATTAGCATTTCTGGCGCTCTGAAAAATGCAGTCAACGTCTTGTCACTAAGTAACATTAAAATTAAGCCAAATGATTTCGTTAAACAAAAATAAATAAAAAGTTTAGTCATCTGGTCATTCCTTAAAGGGAAAACGCCGTAGAAATAGACAGTTTACCTTTTCAAGAAAAAATAACACAACACCACAAATTTGAAACACTGTTTCAAATTTTTTGGTGTTGTTTTATTTTTTTCATGTGATGCCATCTACTAACCACAGTAGCCACCGTCTGCCGGTGTTTTCATATACAGTTTACCTTTCGTGACCTAAACGATTTTTGAAAAAAAAATACAAAACAGAAAACTCGGTACACAATGAGCTTTACTTTTCAAAGCAATGGTAGACCAATATTTATAAACGTCAAACTAAGGGTTTCCTTTATACCACATGATCTCCATATCATATCTATTTGCCATGATGATCTGGACAAATCTACCCCTTGGCTGAATAAAACCATCAAAAATATGTGTTCTCAGCCCAGCAACAACTCGTTTGTCATGTCTCCTTGCACCAGCCCTGAGTTAGCTTCTGTTATCAACTAGAAGCTGGCCTGTCTAAAGAGGAGTGAAAAGCCGCCCAGTCTAAAGACGGGTGAATTTCGATATATTTACGATATTCTGTTCCCCCAATAATGTGTCTCTCCATCTCAGTTTTCCCCTTTCCCGAAAGCCTCCCCAAACGTAATGTACGTACTTTTAAAGGGATATACCTCCCAGTGCCATATTTCTTGATCCACCACATCAAGCACGACCCCCAAAGGTGTATTTCCTTACCGTCAATCAATCCCTTGGTGAAAATCCGTTTTAAAATGTGGCGTCTAGGAGTTTTTCTGTTGAATAATTGTTAACTTTAGTTACTGTATCCTACACGTATATGATGCTTTGCGCGCTTACAATAATCATGACGTTTCATCTGTGTGTGTATGCGTCTACTAATTTTCCAATAATTACCATGAACTCAAATATCTAAAAGACTAATGCTGTAAAAATTAAAATTAATTATTCCAATAGATCGCCGAAGCAAAATTATAAGGCACTAGCCTGGAAAATTATAAATCGTGATGTTAAAATACGAGAATCATTCCGGTTTATGATGACACAAGCTTTCACTGGATGCTGTTTTGTGTACTATTCCCAAGCCAATCGAGATGGCAGCTACTTTCCTCGCTGCGAGGAACGCAGCTACCACCCCAGCCGACCTTGGCTCTAGTAAATGCACGGATGGCGTTCCACACGTAGCTATTTTAAGTCAGGCGGAATGTTATAAGGCAGGCCGGGTGTCCCTTTAAGCAACCAACTAATTCCGATGAATTTTAGGTTATCGCTTCGTACGATCATTATTTAACAACAAACGGGCAGCACTTATGCTAGGTTAAATTTGTTTAGGTAATTCTTGTTCATTTATGGAGGTAAGTGGTTTACCAAGCGATAAGGATGCAACAACGATCGTGCATGTAATGATTGTTGCGCCGACAACTCTCAACCAATTCAACTCAGCACTGTAACTCCGCATCGACGAAATAAATAAGTCTTTGTATCGTATCATACTGTCAATTTTGAGGCCTACTGGCCCCGAAATTAACACGTCATCATTTGGCTTAAAACTGTAAGCTTTTAACTGAAACATTTTTGCTTATCAATAAAATAAAATTTAAAAAACAAACAAAAAACTGATGGTACAGCACAAATACTTTGGTTGATGTTCATTTTACACTCAAAACGCAGCACCAAAAACTGCCCAAGTTACCTGCAAAACCTTGCAAAACTTTGCAAACCTTGCCAAACTTGCAAATTTTCGGCAACCTTTCTAGTTGTGTTCTTCAGGCCACTTCTACTCTCTAATGGACTTTTAGCATTCAAACTTCCCTCCACTCCACAGTTGGCCTTGAGTTTGCTAGCCTTGTTGTTGTTACGAGCTATTAAAGGCACTGTTGAGGAATGGCACTCGGCGTGTCGCCGCAGTCGCCGTGAGGAGGTGGTGTTGGCCCGTTTGCGCCTTGGTCACACTCGACTTACTCACTGTTTCCTTTTGCGTGGGGTTGACCCTCCTGAATGTTATTGGTGTCGGCGGCCACTTACGGTCCGGCACTTCCTTGTTGATTGTTGCCATCTTGATGGTTTTCGTCGTCGTTTCCATCTTCCGCATGACATTGTGCGTCAATTGGGCGATAAGTCTGTCCTCCTGTCCGGTGTTTTTCAATTTTTGCAGGAGGTACAGATGTATGACAAGATTTAGATTAGGGGTTTGAATAATATCTCTGTAATGTGTGGTGCAGTGGCAACCCGGACCACTGCACTGTGAATGAGGTTGGCGCTAATGACCAAGCTGTCGACGCGCCATTAAGCCTCATCTCCCCCCCCCCCCCCCCCCCTTGTTGTTGTTGGCACTACTCACATCCATTGTTGGGCTAACGTTAATGTCATCGTCTCCCATAACAGGGGCCTTGGGAAAAAACTTTGCCATTTACCGTCCATTTTTTCTCTCAAATTTGGTGTCATCATACTTCTAATCTGTTTGTAAGCTGGCTCCTGTATGTTCATTAGTTGAACTGACTGCTCTCTGCAATGATGTATAGCCATTGATTCCAAGGCTCAGAGGTGTGCTTCCTTCCTTGTGTTTAATTTGAGCATGACCTTCGTTTGCTCCCAGTTGATGTTAGGCCTGGTTCTCAAATAATGCATGGATACCCGTTTCTTTCTACGTTTTCTTAGTTGTTTTCATATGCTCTTTGATCCTCACAAATTCGTCTTTTTGTTTCCCCTATATACCCTTGCCGGCAGTCGCTGCAGGGGATCCAATATACTACTCCGTTGGTGTTGGGAAGTCTTTCAAGTACCAATTCTTCCTCTCGTCCATCACCATTCCCGTCGTTTTCAACTTCTTGTTCTTGAGGTGCACTTGCCTCCCAACTAATGAATATACAGGAGCCAACTGACAAACAAATTGGAAGTTTGATGAAACCAAATTTGAGAGAAAAACTGGAGGCTAAATGGCAAAGTTTTCTTCCCAAGGCCCCTGTTATGGGAGACGATGACACCAATGTTAGCACTACAATAGATGTGCGTAGCGCCAACAACAACAAGGCTAGCAAACTCAAGGCTGACTGTGGAGTGGAGGGAAGTTTGAATGCTAAAACTCCATTAGAGAGCAGAAGTGTGGACGTGTGATTTATCTTGGGCTGTGGCCTGAAGAACTACTAGCAATGTTGCCTCAAATTTGCAAGTTTGACAAAGTGTTGCAGGTAACTTGGACAGTTTTTGGTGCTGCGCTTTGACTGTATATTGTTTTATAAAATAAAAACCTTTAGCCAGCCAGCTAGCTATCCTCGCGACCAGGCAGAGTTTGCAGGCTAGTAATGATAAATGACATGCACCGAAATTGTAGTTAAGTATGTAATCGTTTGTTATATGACCTTTATACAACTGCATCCTTGGAGATGAGCCAGCTAGCCAGCCAGTCCTCTGATCTTTTATTATGGTGTATACCTTAAATAATTTTAAATCAGTTGGTCATGACCAGATTACAACAGAGATTATCAAACCGGTTGCTCCACAGATTAGTCTTCCTCGTGCTGAAATTATTAATCTTAGTTAAGTTGAAGGACAGTTCGCTGATGACTTAAAAATGGCAAAAATTATGCCATTCATAAAGATTTAAGCCAAATGGACCTGCATCTGTCCTACCACTCATCTCAAAAATATTTCAAAAGGTTGTGCTTAATTGCCTCTACAGTTACCTTCGCAGAAATAACATAAGAAATGACACAGAAATGACATACATCAACGACCATTCTTATTTCCAGTCAATACACATTTCGACCTGGAAGAAGTACTGAAGGTGCAACACGTGCAATTTGTTCAAGTGTTTTTGAAGAGAATTTTTATACTGTGGCTAACTTCACTGACTCATGAAAGGCTTTTTATACTGTAAACCATAACTGTCTGCAAAAACGCAACCGTTATGTTAACAGCGATGTTACGAATAATTAGTTACCTTGAATACATATATCGGTACGTCTAAATCCAAACCAAAGTTTCTAGAAGAAAGCCTATTCATTGTGGAGTTTCTCAAGGATCAGTCCTTGACCCATTATCGTTCTTAAAGGTGCCGGTTCACCATTTCGGTGGTATTGCCCATATTCTAAACACAGCATCCACGTTCCAGATTCTCCGTCATCCGATAGGCTGATGTGGGTCACGTGATCTCGTTTTAGTTATGAAAATTCGCGGCGCTACAGCGAAGTATTTGTTCCTTTTTTAAATCTACCGCTATTTTCTTTTTATTGCTCGAAGATTCCACGGTGCTACATCTAGGAGTTGAAAAGGTGAAAATGCTCCTTCAGTGTACGTTAATGAGTTGCCAGCTGTTTCCAATACATATGCAATTATTTTTGATGATGGCGCAACTTTGTACGTTTCAGGCAAAGTTTTAAAAAAATACTCAAGAAAACCGTAAAGTCCTTGTTTGAGACCTTCGCAAATTAACAAAGTTCTCAAACATTACTTATTTGGGCATAAAACTAGACCTGCACCTTAATTGGAATGCTCATATCAACCTCATGTCCAACAAAATTTCTAAAGCTGTTGGTTATCTTACATAAACTAAGAGAAGAGTAACCAACTAAACAACTTACTTTACCAAGCTTTATCATGCAATTATTCACTCATCTTAAATACTGCACTCTTGAATGGATGAGTACATGTAAAAGAAATAAATTACTACTGTTTAAACTTCGAAAAAAAGCTATCTAAATCATTCTCCATCAACCTTCAAACAACCACGTTATCCCACTTTTTATAAACTTAAAATATTCATGGCCGTATTTCTTATAGAAGAGGTATTTGTATTTTTAAAAAGATAGACAATCATGTGAAGTTTTATATTGTAATGTAACTAACTATTCTACTTGCAACACCAAACCAGTGAAACCCATGGATACCTGTGACCTGATTAAAAACAAGTATAAAAAACGAAATTACGTGCAGTTTCTTGTGACCCCTTCTACTACCTATGTACACAAATACAAACTTCATGTTCGTTGTCTTAAATGAAAGATTTTGTTCATGAGTGTGGTAAACTTTGCCTGTAAATAGTATTGATATCGATAAAGCAACTAATGTTTACTTCCTCAAAAGCGTTATAAGCTACGTCACTAAATTATAGCGAATTAAATCTTTTTCAACAAATTGGGCTGTGGCAGATTTTATTTTCATGAAATTAGCAAGTAAATATCAGCTTAGTGATACCTTTAGTTTAGCAAGAAATGTTACGTGCTGTCACTAATTGTAACTTTTATGCTGACAAAATCCCAATTACATGAAGTTTGAACTTTTTTCTCTGTATTTTTCATAGTTCATACAAACTTCACCACTGTGAGTTATTCACCCAAATAGTCACTAAACTGTAGCATTTAATGACTTAGTTCGATTAGTTACAACTGTCAGGATTAACCAACAATTTGAAGTGGAGAGTTAGAACACTGCAATAAGTTTTGACCATAAAATATCACGTAAAATTCCTAACGAGCTAAATTTAATATCCAAATTAAATAATGCTAAGATCTGACCATCAGTATCATCCTATTGTGATTTACTGTAAAAAAAAAAACTCGCCATGTGGATATATTGGCGAGTGAATGATCACTTTCCTGTATCTGTATGCCGTAAAGAGTTGTTTATCCATTGAATGAATGCAAACAAATGAAATCTGATGGCTAAGTTTCCATCACTCATGCTAACAGTAAAACTAAAAGTAAGGCGTTATTAATCCTTTTTTAAAATTTTGTCTACATTAATTCGAAAGTCTATTTTTTTCACAAAATTACACCTCACACACTATAGAAAGCTTGTTATTTTTTTTAGTTTGCTTTCTTCTTTTTGAAAGAGTCAGAGCGTTGTAGGTTAGCAAGTTAAACCTTTATTTGTGTTTTTTATACTTTATGAAAGAAGCTAGTTAAAATTCAGGATTCTTTTGGAACCTGGTGAATGTCAGATGCTGTGAAGCTACACCTATTTTGAATATGTGGTTTCCATTTGGACCAAGGCAAGCCACTTGTTCGAAAACCTCATACACCATCTATTTGCATAAAACTCCAACAGGTAACGTGCACACTATTATTCTTCATCCATAACAAATGGACTTGGCTTGTCTGCTAGCCACTGAACCTGTGCAAGTGTAAATTTTGAAATCTCCATTGAAAACGCCATCATCATGAAGTTAGTTAAAATTCAGGATTTGCTAGTTACTTCGTGCCAGAAAACTATTGGAGTGAATCAAGTGATGGACTATATGTATCTTTTTCAGTTTGCATGATTTCATAGACTTGTCTCAAAATTAAACGAGGGCAAAGCAGTGATGTCGGCTACTGGTACAGATTATACAGCTGCCAAAACTTCTAATATCACTCCCAAGAATCTATGTACTCGCAGGTAGATATGATCATTATGCTTATAAGTCGTACTCACAAAATTTGTTGAGTTACAAACTCATTAAATCTACTCATTTGGGTTCTTCGGGTTGGGAAACGTCCTTGGGACGTAAGACTGAAAGTGCAGTTTTAGAATGTGCAGTTTTAGGATGTGTGTCAGTCACGATTTAGTGAACAAATCTTGAGTTATATTGAACCCATACAGAAATATAGTTTTTAAGTTTGTTTCCCACAGACCAGAGTTCCATCTGCATTGCAATGCTCCGGGAAGCCAGGAAAATACTGATCCCACCATAGTTTATCTAGGAGATGCTCTCTACATATGAAAGGTTACTGCTTCCCTGTCTATTCCCATCGCTCACGCAAAATATCTGGAAATTTCAAGTGCCAGATATCCATATAGAAAGGCTACAGTTAACACTCATATGTTGTCCCAGGGTACATGCAGCACTAGTATTGACAATATATTAATGGTGATATGCCCTCCCATGTTACTCTCACATTAGCGAGTCATGTAGCCTTCACGGGTGTCTACTCCAAGAATCCCTTCAGCTTCCTACCTTTTAATTTGACATCTTTAATGCTTTCCATAGATGGCGTGACTCATAATCCAAAATCGTTAACTTATTTTTTTTGCAAGAAAGTACAAAAACCGTGTAAAAACGATTTTTCAGGTAAAGTATAACAATGAAAACACAAGAAGGGCTAGATATAACGTTGTAATTGGCCTCACTATGGTGAATTGCTGTATTGTGCACAATACAACTACAAACACTTCTGCAGTAAATAGAGTTCTGTAGCGACGTGCAAAATAATATTCACATAATCAATCTGTAAGCAAAAGAAGGGAGACAACACAAGGATTATTTGGCTGAATTAAATTGATTTTATGCTGAGTAAATTGGTGAAGATTAGGGTTTAGATGACTCCCTCTTAAATCCCGGTTTAAGGTACCTTGCCAAGGATAGGCCTGGACCTTAACCTTTTTATCCAGCTGTGGTTACTATTCTAAGTTCAGCATGACTTAATTCCAACTCCAGCAATTCTATTTAGCTTAGGTTGAGGAGAAATCCTGGATTTGGGACCTCGGAGATTGGCAGCCTCAGATCGTCAGGGATGAAAGAAGACTTGTTTTTATTCTGCAGGAGGATCATATTTATACTACCAGCTGCTAACTGTTCCTATAGTAGGTTGGACTAAACAAGTCTGGGCTTGTTTCCAGCTAGTAGATTCTGTACTAGTAGAAAAGTCTAGTATACCAACTGAACCACCGATTTATAAGATGTAACTGGAAAACAGGCCCGACGGAAGCAAATAATTAGTGGTGCGGCTGTTGTGAAATACCGGGGAGGGGGGGGGGGGGGTGGCCTCCAAAGCAATACCTAAACTAGACATTATTTGTTTAAATTTTATTATTATTTACTTAAATTAAACATGTTGCACGTTACAGCTTGCCATCTCATCATTTTCTGTCTCCAGATAAAAGCTTCCCAAAACTTGCTGACCTATGTTCAGCACGCTGGACAAATATTTTCTGCCACCCGTATCTCTTGTTTTCTTGTGCATCCAGCTGATGGTTTACAACAAGTAAGAATAAAAAAGCAGCCGCCACTGCCTAAAATTTGTAAAAGTTGCCACTGTCCTTTGAACATGGATCCGCCGATTTTTGCCAGCACCGCCGCCGAAGAAATGTTTTACTAGCGCACAACTCTTGTTTCAGCAACATATAAAATCGGCCAGCACTCCCCTAAGTGGGCACGGTCCACACACTGCTTAGGGAAGAAATGTTGATTTGTCAGGCAGAGCAGCTTAACCCAGATAGTGCATGAGCAACTTGCTATTCACTTTGCACAAGGAAGACAAGGATCGGAACGGAACGAATGATTATGAATGATCAGCATGCATTTACGCAGGTGTTTTTTTTTTTTTAATTATGTGCCTAAAACTGGTATGGCTGTAGCCGTACCAGCCGTACCGCTTCCGTCGGCCCTGCTGGAAACACAATACTTGGCTTTTTACTAAACGATGGGCTAGGCTAAGGCTAAACTGAGCTAAGCTGAGCTGACAAGCATTAGCAAAGTTTGTTTTATTAACACTCCAGTTAATTTAATTATATTTGATAGCCAAATGGACGCCGCAATAGACTTTTGTTTAAATATTATGGAAAATAAAGGCAGGGATTGGATGGTATATAGAACTGATATAGTACCGATCCGAAACCGGTCACTGATATATCTGTAGATTATCGTAATTACTGTTAAACTATTTACAGATGGCAGCCAATAGACTGAAGATTAAAATGAGGAATACGTGCTGGTCTTAAGGGATTACGTTCATAATGTCCACCTTTGTAAGCAATGTAAGACTTGTAATTTTCTAATATGTTGTCTGAATAGCCGAGAGTATCGAGAGTAACTGCACTTTGGAGCAAATTTGGAACTGTATCTCCGAAAAGCATATCATGAATGTTATGCATGACCCGTGAGGCAGTAATTCTAATTTAGGTGCCAACTCGTAAAATTTTCAAACTTTAAAAATATAGCTCTCAGTCACAGGCTTGTAAAGGTTGTGGGTCCCAGTTCTTTACGTAGCAGCTAGTTGTCATACACATTATCGGGAACAAGAAAGCCATCGACATCCATGATACATAATAGCATGGTCAAAATTTCATAGCTCTTATAGTCTACAAAAAAAAGAAAAATCTATGTAGCGACAGGTTTTCAATAAAAGTGTTCACTTTAAGCGCAACTTATTCCACTTCATAAAAGTTAACAAAATGCCTTTGCCGGTAAAGTTTTCTGCAGAAACTGGGAAATCAGATTGAATTCATGCTGACCCACATACACTGTTCCATTGAAAAGGTGCACTGTAACCCATTTCTTGGCTGAAATGGGTACTGTATGTTCAATTCTGGAGGTAACAATGGTACCATTAACAATCCATTTGATATTTTTTAAATGTACTGACTACACTCGTCGCCATTATTCCGGAGCATGTAAGACAAATTCAACCAAATTTATACAGTTTGGGAAGTAATGGTATTCTACTCATCAATCATTAATAACAGTCCTTTATGATTAACATGATTTTTCCCAATCATGATACCACGTGCCGTCTTGTATTTCAGAGGGGAGTTATTTTTGAAACCGACATGCAAAACACCTTCAAATTTCTCGAATTGCCATCTTGGATTCCACAGAGTAGTTATTTCTAACACCAGCATTCACAACACCTTGAAAGATAAATGACACATAAATGACTCGTATTTCCTGGTACTCGTTGCACTGTCCTCTTCTTCTCCTGTCCTCTGCACTCAGCTTTGGTGTAGAGTTAGCGATAGGTTCAGGATGAACCGTGGGTGTTGATAATTGAATCCTCATCCCAGTACACCATGGGTATCATGTGGCTGTATTGGGTAATACCACAGTTCAGGTTAGTCGTCTCTGTAACTGGCCACTGAGCCTGGTTTTCCTCGTCCAACATTTCAACTGATGACTGAGGTAGCTTTAAACTGTCATCTTTTAGCAGGATGACAGTAGAATGAAACACCTGTGTTGACGGGTCAGGTTGCTTAGCATCCATTGGTGATGGCGTATAAGCTGTATCAGGCATCATAGCTTTTTTGCTATGAACACACAGGTTTTTAGGAAGTTGGCACGGTATGAAGGAGTGGGACCATTTTACCAGATTGGATCCACCGCCAGATTCAGCAGGAGTAGTCATTATTTTTCAGCTGGGCGAGAAAAATAGAGCTGTGTGTTCATGTGAGCTCCGTATTCCTTTTTGTAAGATACTATGACTTCAGAACCAGAAGTTGTCTTCCGTGGTCAGTATGTAGGTAAGAGGGCTGTCATTGGTCTCTACTGGATCACACTGAATATGATGATAGTGGCTGCAACGTCACTCCTGTGGTAATGGATGCACAAGTTTAGACAAGCACACCACGACGTCAGTCGCCTAAGAGTGAAAACAACCACTTAAAAAGTGCCAAGATTCAAGATGACAGTCCAGATCCAAGATGACTGCCGAGATTGAAGATGGCTGCCTAGATCTACGATATCAGTGAGTGAAGAGGTATCTTTCAACTAGATCAGGTATACCTAAACAAACTTAAAATAAGGTGGATGAAGGTTGGCATAGTGGGTGATTTGGTGGAGAATAATTGCAGTCAGTTTGGAGGGCTCTCAGTCCACCTGGCACTCACTGGCTAGTGGCTTAACGCATGGGTCGGTATTGGCACCAGTTCTATTCTCTATTTGTATTGCGGATGTCTATGACTGTCAGGGAGGCCACTGAGCTGCAGTTACTAAGAGTTTTGAGGATTGAAGACGTAATCACGGGGTGGCGAGGAATGGAGTAGGATTTGACATTTGCCAATTAACTATCGTTCTTCATATTGGGAGTGAAAACTTAGTGTTCTTATTTCTTGGAGGGTATGCAGGTTTCTCGTATGTGACTTATGTCTTATGATTTATGGGGACATATGTGTAATTGTTTATCAGATGTTTAAATTTTCAGAACATGCTGAAATGATTGCCAGCAAAGCTATGTCCATTTCCCATACGGTATTTCGAACTATTTTTTCCAGGAAGTCCCCAGTTTTGGCTTTCCTGTATAAGCCATTAACTGGCTCAATAATACAGTGTGACATCTCTTTTTGGGGCCTGATTTTCAAAAAGAGATGACGTCATATTTTAAAACGTACAATGTAGATTTATTCAAAGGATCACGCTCATATCAAATGCTAGCTATAACCAAAGATGGTATTCATATGTTTAAAGTTATTGGAGAATAGCTCCCTAATTAAATGTTTACCTCCCTAAGTAATTGTTTTTTTTTTAGCGATACACATCTGGTAACGAGTTCAGGCTGAGAGTCGCTAACCCTCTTATGATGCAAGTATAGGCATGCCTTCGCCTATCATTGTATAACCTATTGGAACACTTGATACGTTTGTTACTGATGATTTAAAATGTGGATTTGTTGAATGGTACGATCACACCAAAATGTAAACTATTTATGAATGTGGTTACATAAATATGTTTTATATAGTGTCAAATTTTTTGGATGCATAATTTGCGTAGTATTTTATTAGGATTTTTTGTACAGTGTATTAATGGATATTTTTTTTTTGTAAAAGGTTTCTTAATACATTAAAATTTATACATGTATAAAAGTTGTGTATCGTCAAAATTCATAGATAATGATTGAAGAAATAAGTAAATAAATAAATAAATAAATAA
>JAHWFP010079756.1:13392-32790 GCA_023313725.1 Lithobius niger
GGGGGGGGGGGGGGGGGGACCTCATACTAACAACAAAGGAAGGATCCTTGAGGAGTGGATGCAGAGGGGTCCGTCTGCATCCTGAACGATGGAGCCATGACTTGCTGTAACCTGGCAACAGGTAATTGATCAGCGGTGGACTTAGCCTTCTGTTCGCTAGCCATCCCAGTTCACTTCACTTGGGCTGTCACTGACGATCTGCATGGAAGCGATCACCTCCCCATTGTGTTGTCCACAACACAAGGGGGTTCTGTGGCCTCCAGGCCAGCTCGGTGGGCGCTTAAACGAGCTGAGTGGTCCGCCTTTGCTGGGGCTGCTGTATTTCAGCGTGCGGTTGAGGACTTTTCTGATGTGGATGAACTTTCCACTCATTTCACTGATGTGGTCCTTGCTGCTGCTCATGCTACTATCCCGCGTACGTCCACGCAGCCGAGACGAGTTCCTGTTCCTTGGTGGACACCAGCTTGCGGACAGGCCATTCAGGCCCACAGGCGTGCATTGCGTGCATTTACGGTGAGCCCCACTACTGTGGCCTTTAAACGCTGCCGTGCCCGGTATGTTATCCGCGAAGCTAGGCGTGCTTCGTGGTTGGCTTAGATTTCGTCAATCAACCGCAACACACCTTCTCGGCAAGTAAGGAGGAAGGTGCGCCAGATCTCGGGGAAGATCGTGCCTTTCCCGGTGTCGCAGTTAAAGGTAGCGAATGCTGTGATCTCTTCTGTGCCGGATATCTTGCGTCTGCATTTGCACGGGTCTCGAGTGATGACCATTATGATCCTGGTTTCCTCGGAATTAAGCGTAGGGAAGAGGCTCGCTCTCTTGACTTTCGCTGCTACGGGCTGTAGGAGTACAATTTACCGTTCATCAGGCAGGAATTTGTTTCAGCTTTGTCCAAGTCGCATGACTCCGCCCCAGGCCCTGATGATGTTCATTATCAGCTGTTGAAGCATCTGCCTCTTGCCTCCCAGCAGTTCTTGCTGGATATGTTCAACCGTGTGTGGGCGGAGGGCTCTATCCCAGCTGTGTGGAGGGCAGCAGTGGTCATCCCGATTGTGAAACCGGGCTTCCAGTTATCGCCCAATCGCTCTGACTAGCTGTGTCTGTAAACTTATGGAACGGATGGTCAGTGAGTGGTTGGTCTGGGTGTTGGAATCACAGGGATTCTTGTCTCCATCCCAGTGTGGCTTTCAACGGTTTCGGTCAACTATTGATCATCTTGTTGCCCTTGAATCAGATGTGAGGGAGGCTTTTCGCCTGCGTCAACATCTGGTTCAAGTTTTCCTTGACTTGGAGAAGGCTTATGATACGACCTGGCGTTATGGGATTCTCCGTAATCTCTATGACTGTGGCTTGAGGGGACGGATGCCACTGTTCCTTTCTGCTTACCTCTGCGGCCGTTCTTTTCGCGTTCGTGTCGGGGCGACTCTTTCCCGCCCGTTTGTCTTGGAGAATGGTGTACCTCAGGGAGGTGTTCTTAGTGTCATCTTGTTTGCTATTGGGATCAACCCCATTGCTCAGCAAGCTGCTGTTCCCCAGTCTTTGTTCGTCGATGACTTTGGCCTGCGTTTTCGGGCGGTTCGCATGCAGACCTGCGAGCGGCAGCTACAGCTGGCAGTTAACAAAGTCCAGACCTGGGCGATCAGTAATGGTTTCCGGTTTTTGCCGGACAAGACTGTGTGCGTCCACTTTTGCCGCCAACTAACACTGCATCCAGATCCTTGCCTGTACTTGGGACAGGCACAAATTCCTGTTGTCCCACAGGCACGTTTCCTGGGTCTGGTGTTCGATTCCAGGTTATCTTGGCTTCCATTCTTGCGTCAACTTAAAGACAAGGCTTTACGGGCGCTTAACATCTTGCGGGTCCTGTCGGGCACTTCATGGAGTGCCGATCGCACTGCCATGTTGCGCCTCTACCGAGCCCTTGTTCGCAGCAAACTTGATTATGCGTGTATGGTCTATGGTTCGGCTAGTGACTCGACTCTCCAGATGTTAGACACTGTGCATCACAGTGGCCTGCATGTGGCAACTGGGGTATTTCGAACTTCTCCAGTGGTCAGCCTCTATGCCGAACAGCTTGCCATTCATTATGCTGTGCGTTTGCATGCTGTGCAATCTAGTCCTGCTTGGTCCATCGTTTTTGGGCCAGACTTGTGAGTCGGTAGACGCAGGGTGGGTAAGGGTGATTTCCGCGATAGGCTCCAGCAGTCCTGTCAGGAGATAGCCTTTGAAATGCCCTGCGTCTTGAGGCTTGTCCCAAGTGGCAGTTTCATTTTCGCTCTTGCATCCCTCCCGAAGGGTTCCACTCTACCAGCAAGGTACTTACAGGAGTTCCGGCGGCTGTGTTCTCAGTACGCCGGTTATTAGCGCCTGTTTACTGATGGGTCGAAGTCGTAGACGTTGGCATGGCGTATGCTTGTGTGTGTAAGGGAGTAACGGTGGCCCATCGCCTTCCGTCAGGCTATTCTGTGTTTTCTGCAGAGCTTTTGGCTCTTGGTGTGGTGGTGGAATGGGTCCTTGACCTTCAGGGCACGCATTTCATAATATTTAGTGATTCCATGAGTGCCTGGAGTCCTTGGCGAATTACAATCCTCGGAACCCCTTGACACAACTTGTCCAAGCATTGCTTTCCCGCTTGCCTGGCCAGCAGAAAACCGTGCTTTTCTGCTGGATTCTGCTGCGAAAGGGGCCCTTTCTGACCCTCTCGGTAGGGATCTCAGCCTTGTTCCCTCAGACGCCTTTCCAACTCTGCGTCTGAGGTTACACGCGTTTTGGCAAACCTTGTGGGACAGACAGGACGGTAATAAATTACGAGCTACTAAAGGCACTGTCGAGGAGTGGCACTCGGCGTGTCGCCGCAGTCGTCGCGAGGAGGTCGTGTCGGCTCGTTTGTGCATTGGTCACACGCGACTTACTGTTTCATTTTTCGGGGGGGTTTACCATCCTGAATGTTATTGGTGTCGACGGCCACTTACGGTCCGGCACTTCCTTGTTGATTGTCGCCATCTTGATGGTGTTCGTCGTCGTTTCCATCTTCCGCATGACATTACGCGTTAATTGGGCGATACGTCTGTCCTCCTGTCCGATGTATGACAAGATTTAGATTAGGGAGTTTGAATAACATCTCTGTAATGTGTGATGCAGTGGCAACCCGTACCACTGCACTGTGACCGAGGTTGGCGCTAATGACCAAGTTGTTGACACGCCATTAAGCCTCAATCCCCTCCCTTACTACCTACCGCCCCTCCCCCCCAATTGTAGGACAATTTTGTTGTCCATTTTGTTGCAATGGGCAGGAGAAAGGACAACTGCAAAGAAGGGAATATTTAAGTTTTGTTGACCATTATGTTGGTTGTGCATGAATAAAGATATTTAGGGTTTAAAAAAAGGACATTTTCCGTGGGGGCTTGCTTCTCCTGAAACAGTATACCTAATCTCTAAGTTGTGGAACAGCTGAAATTCTTTATCAGCTGTGATTTAAATGTGGGCAGCATTTCTCTGGCCTGATGCGTTGATATTTTACCATTATTTATATCGTTGTGGAATGTTTGACGTAAAAACATTATATCATCTTTAGTAAAAGAATGTAGGCCATACTTTTTTTTGGGTAATGAATTTGCTGGAGAAATCTTGTGGATTTGGCTCGCATTGTTTCTGGTACCATCACATCCCTTTGGATTATCACAATTTGAGAGGCTCGTAACGTTTTCTAACGTAGCGATTGTCTCCGAATTTTCTTCCGATGTTGCTTTTAGTAGTTGATTGCTGCTCAAATGTTTTGCTAAACGGTTTATCATATGATATGAAGCATGAATATGTGTAATGTAGCTTTTCCAATAGAACGATACTGTTAAATATTACTTCAGAATACAATACCTCCATACAGTTTTTTTGTATTGAGTTTGAATTGTAACATTATATGCATGATACTTCAGCAAAGCCATTAATGCTTGCAGGATTATTGCCAGACTTGCATAAAAGGGGTAATTCCTTCAATGACGCTAGGTCGCTGTGACAAGGAGAATTTCGGATATGTTATTGTGTGGTTTTGTAGCCTCCACTTGTACTTGTATGCCTAAATACATAATAAGAAAATATAACAAGAAATATTATTGCACGAGTAATTTTGTTGTCCAAAACTTAAGCATTTGTGATTACTATAACCTGCAAAATCACCAACGTTTTTAATGGTTGCCCATCGCCTTCCATCGGGCTATTCTGTGTTTTCTGCAGAGCTTTTGGCTCTTGGTTTGGCGGTGGAATGGATCCTTGGCCTTCAGGGCACCCATTTCATTGTCTTCAGCGATTCCATGAGTGCCCTGGAGTCCTTGGCGAATTCAATCCTTGGAACCCCTTGACACAACGTGTCCAAGCCTTGCTTTCCCGCTAGCCTGGCCAGCGGAAAACTGTGCTTTTCTGCTGGATCCCGGGCCATGTTGGGATAGCAGGGAATGAGCAAGCTGATTCTGCTGCGAAAGGGGCCCTTTCTGGCCCTCTCGGTAGGGATCTCAGCCTTGTTCCCTTAGACGCCTTTCCAACTCTGCGTCTGAGGTTACACTGTTGAGGAATGGCACTCGGCATGTCGCCGCAGTCGCCGTGAGGAGGTGGTGTTGGCCCGTTTGCGCGTTGGTTACACTCGACTTACTCACTGTTTCCTTTTGCGGGGGGTTGACCCTCCTGAATGTTCTTGGTGTCGACGGCCACTTACGGTCCGGCACTTCCTTGTTGATTGTCACCATCTTGATGGTGTTCGTCGTCGGTTCCATCTTCCGCATGACATTGCGCGTCAGTTGGGCGATAAGTCTGTCCTCCTGTCCGGTGTTTTTTAATTTTTGCAGGAGGTACAGATGTATGACAAGATTTAGATTAGGGGTTTGAATAACATCTCTGTAATGTGTGGTGCAGTGGTAACCCGGACCACTGCACTGTGACTGAGGTTGGCGCTAATGACCAAGTTGTCGACGCGCCATTAAGCCTCAATCCCCCTCCCCCTCACCAACGTTTAAATTTTAAAATATAGCCTGTCACAAACAGCATCAGCATAAAAGTAATAACTGCACAAATTAATAGCTTCTATTAAAAACTGTTGCTGTTAGTGGCAGATGCTTCTTCCCATTTGTAGGAATCATTGCCGGATTCAACATATTCAGGACATCTCCAAATTACACTGGCGACTCACTACTTGCCGTACACTTAAGCTCGCAGATTCAGCAAAACAATGCTGATTTGTCATTAAATAAGTACACATTTTTGGATACGAACTTCAGCACAAACTGTAGGTTGTGTGTCTTCAAATCATTTTCAGTAAACTGATGAGCTGGTTTTTTTTTTGTCATACTGTATGTAACCAGTAGGAAAACCTTTTCCAAATGCAGTTATCTTCCACAATTAAACTCAGTATGTCAAGTTCACATGTTGCCTTACTTTGCCAACTTCCTGCTGCGAACTTTTATCCTGCCTTTGCTGCTGTGTGTACACGTGCAGAAACAAAAACGGACTTTTAATTATTCATGAACTTGCAACACCTGCTGTGTGATATTACTGATAGATTTTAGAAGATCCCAAGAAATTCAAGGGTTAGGGTGCAATAGTTAATCTGTTCATCGTGCAAAATATTGATACCTTTATCCAAAGTATCTGCATCAGATTCTAAAAAGTAGTATCGGAACAGCCCTAAGAGCATTTATTTATTTATTTACTCTTAGTATTGGCCACTAATAAATCACCAGACTTAAAACTACTGGATGAAAGAAAGCTTATTTGAGTATTGGTTTCATCTGGGTATCCTATCCACGAACAATTTGAGACAACCTGTCTGTATTATTGGAAAGCTAATTCTCATTTGCTTAGATTAACTAAAGCATCAAAACTGAGCAAAAACGGTACTGTCCGTAGGTAATTTTTACAAAATTATTACCCTTGTTTGCATACCGTAGTATAACAGCACGAAGTGAAAGTCATACCAAACAGTTTTTTTGCGTAGACATGAACTGAAGACTCTTTGATTATAAGCCTCGAAATACATCACTACAGTTCATTTCGTAAACAAATACCTATTTATACTGCGTAATACAAGCATAGATGTAACAAATAGCACTTGCCCAATTTGTTTGCAAATTGGTGATCAGCAATCTTAGGAGCTATCACCTTCAGGCGTTTGCCTGCCCCCTTCTAGGAGCTTGGTATCAGCTTCAATGTTTCTGTAATATCATCTTTGTCGATGCAAATGTTATGCAAAATGCACATCGTTGTTATGACAGTTGGAACAAAAGCCATCTTAATCATGTCCAGGGAATTCAATTTACAGAAGCCTGTTTGTAGCATGCAGTCCAAAGTAATTCTCAATAAGAACACAACGAACTATGCATTTTGTTAAAATACTTCTGCTTTTGTGTCAGGTAGCCATTGTCTTTGTAGGGCACCATAACAAAGTGAAAGTGGATAGGCACTGTCACCTGGCAAGTGTTAACCCCAGGCAGGTATTTGTCCATATAATTTTGAATCTCTCTAAACATGTCACTAATGTGCCACACTTGTGCATTACGGTACGATCCAAGTCAACCCTACAAAAATCTCTGTGAATCGTTTTTTGCTGTCGCAGACACCTTGAAGAACGCTGGCACGAAACATTTTTCGGGTGCAGTAATTTTGGTTTTCAGCCTTTCGCCCTTCGCCCCTGAGGTTGGCGCTAATGACCAAGCTGTCGACGCGCCATTAAGCCTCACCTCCCCCCCCCCCCCCCTTCAGGTAATGCTATCCAAACATCCAACAACATCAAGAATGGAATTAGATACCATTTCGTCACTCACGTGTCCTCTTGGCCAAATTATGTACTGGTCTACCTTCGAGTAGAGAACTCAATAGAAGGTCATAACATTCTAAAACCTATTCAAATGTAGGTTACGTACACTTTACACTTGTACCATTCTACGATGGTAAATGGAAGCTCATGACTCAAAAAGCCCTTAGTCCAAATCGTCATTATTGACGATAGATTTAAAATGTGCGATAAGAATGATTTTTTGTGTGGAAAATTGGAGAAAAAAAAGCCAAAATGTGGAGCATTTTCAGGGATGTGGCGATGCCTGAGAAATTTAGTTTAACTTGCGTGATCTTAGTGGCCAAAAATTGAATTTTGTTGTAGTACCAGAATCTATATTCAGTTCAAGAGAAGAGGCAGCTCGCCTGGTATGACTCTGGCCTCGAACCTTTCCACTCATGATAAGTAGAAAAACCAGTGTTTTAGGTAGTATGCCTAACAGGATGATTTTGAACGGATTACTATTAATTTGTTTACAACACATTTCTAACATTATAGCCAACAGTTGAATGGGTGATTTTGGAAAAGGTTTACACACCCTAGGGTAGCCCACCGACTTGATCCGAAGTTTACTACGACCACATGCTTGATATTGTATTATTAGAGAAATTTACATAAACTGTACTTGCAGCACAAGCCTAGAGTACTACTAATAAACGGTGCGTGAGATTATTGAATGTAAATGCAGTACTGGACTGAGCCTACTAATTAAAAAGGGGAGGGGAAAAGTTTAGTTGATCAACAGATCTGAATATTTCCAGTGAATGTACATATTCATCGAATCACATTTACAGACTTCACAAAAACCAAATAAAAACAAGTTTTCTCACGAAACTGTCAAATTTTCAGTGACAACTTGTAACCATCTTCATCAGCTGGCTGTCGACGTGCCATTAAACCTCAGTTCCCCCCCCCCCTTCATCACGCATGCAACCGTGAGTTTTACATGATCCCAACGATGTATAACGAGTTAATCTACACATTTTTTTCTACACCTGTGATCTGTAATAATAGTCAGTGGTATACTTTTAAAATCGTGACACACGTATAAGCAAGGCAAAAACTCTGTACAACCGTAAATGAACACACAGTTTGTAAGAGGCCTTACCGGAAAAATCTAGGTTTTTTTATGGCCGACGACGTCTAGGGGGTGTGAGTGTGCCCGTTAATCTATTTTACACTTATACTAAATATTAATCAAGCGGTTCTTCATAGTAACCATACAATATTTAACGATATTGAGTCCCAAATTAAGTTCTGTATGAAATGTCATATTAGTGTCGAATTTGTAGGTGTAGGTTAGTCCAAGAATCACTGCACTGTGACTGAGGTTGGCGCTAATGACCAAGTTGTCGACGCGCCATTAAGCCTCAATCCCCCTCCCAAGAATTCCGTACATCTTACTTCTGTCCTTTTTCACACGAACTGATCGGGTTCGACCTGTTGCACGGAGAGTACCCTGCTAAAAGGGCTTCCCCAATGACGTCATAGTGACGTCAACAGGTAGGGAGTTCTAGGAAACACCTGCACCTTCCGCGTATTTGGCTGGCCTTCCACGTACCCATACGTAGTTAAAGAGAATAGTTCAATATAGGCGCTTTGAATAGTTAAGATGCCGACAAACCTCTCACCCACAATCCCGCATTCCAGGGTTGGGTGGGAACTGCTTAGCACGTTCCCCAGCCAGGTCTGGAGTCCTTTGAACCTAAGAAAGCTAAGTAACGTCAGATCGTTGCCCAAGTGATTGGTGAACGATTGGTGCGTTACACCCACCCCCGCTAAAGTCGAAACTACCTCTTTAAAACCAAATAGAAGTTACAAATATTCCCTTGTCCCTCCCTTTAATCGCTAAATTAATCTAGCGTCAATTCTAATCTGGAGCACATTCACATTCCTACGCGGAGCGGGATAAAAAAAAAACTAGATGCTCCTATAAATTTATTTTGGAAATCATAACATCCGTATAGTATCCGTGTTTTAAATTAACGTTAAAGTCTAAAATTAAAAGTTGCACCAGTGACGGTGGTCACCTCGATTAAGAAAAAATAATATTTACTAGGTGTGGGGTGTACGTGCCCTCCCTGTAAACCACAAAAATAAATCAACCTTGACAAATCGTAAATTAAACCCGATATCATAAGACATTCAGGTTACTATACAATCCTTAATAACGTAAGACTGCACAATACAATAGTAATAAATACAAAAAAAAGGCAATTTCGGTCCTTTTTTTTTTTGTAATTGGTGTTACCCATTTTGTATTTTTTTATTTTTTTATGCTTTACAAGGTTTTCTTGTTACGTTTTTCCACCTTTTTTTTTTTGTTTTTGTTAGTTAGTCATAAAATAAAAAAAAATAAACATTGGGCCAGCCGGCCGGTAATCAGAGGCGCCTCAAGCCTTAAAAACGTGGTGGGGCCATGTTCCGAGATGTCCCCCCCCCCCCCCCACGGGTTATTTTTAATGAAGTTTGGAAATATAGTTTAGACAACCACATAGGGTGCTTTTTTTTTTAACACTCAACAAAAAAAATAATACTTTTAGACTGGTTGGTTCTGGGTCCGAGACGGTTATTTTTTCCCATGAAGTTCTTGTGTCATGGCTGGTCTGGTCATTACGATCGTGGCTATCTAACGCAAAAACTATAATAAACTTTTCATTATTTCTTTAATCTTCATCACTAGTACTCAAACCACTTTCGTAATATTTCGACATGCTTGTATTCCCCACTTCTAATCCATATAGTTGCTTACATCGCTGCACGCCTTTGGTACTTTCGAAAAGTCAAGTCAAGCAAGGTCTAATAACAAACAGCTAAATGGTTGGGCGCTACGTGACGCAGGTCACGACTCGCAAGCGCTTCACTTCGTAGCTCCGACTCGCAGCTTCCATAACCAAAACTACATGAAGTCAATGATACGTAAACTAACAGCAATTAGTTTTTAATGACCAGTCACTGGACAAAATAATAAAAATAAGCCAGACAAGCAATGAAAACATACTATACAGCGATATTTACTGGAAAAAGTGGTGGGGCCAAATAGACTAAAATAAAAAAGTAGTGGGGCCATGGCCCCCCCACCCTGTCTCCGGCGCCTATGCCGGTAATACACGTGTTAAGTTAAAAATTGCTAGGCGACTATGCCACACAAAAAAAATTACCTTATAAAAATTACTTCACGAAAATTTCTTCATGAATCAATGGAGGAAAAAAACATTTGGCGAATAAGCCACAAAATTTGTTTAAATGCTCTCGAGGCCTACAAAATATGAATATAGTAGGCAGTATAAAAAATTTGGCGAATACGCCACAAGATAATCACTTTTAAACCAATTTCGGCCTTTCAAAACATCAAGAAAAATTACGGCAGATAAGCCACAAAATAAACCATTTTCGGTCTTTCAAAATATGAGGAAAAATTACGGCAAATAAGCCACAAAATAAACTATCATTATTAAACCCTTTTCGGCCTTTCAAAATATGAGGAAAAATTACGGCAAATAAGCCACAAAATAAACAATCATTATTAAACCAGTATGAGGAATATTAAAAAAAAAAGAAAGAACAAAACAACAACAAAAAAAAACCCAAGCCCCAGTTAGTCATAAAAACCTGAACTGTACGAAATACGACCTGCATCGGCGTCCCATCCAGCCATCCACTGATGTGCAACCGACGTGTGTGCCGCATGTTTCACAACATAACGGCGCTGTACTGCATTACCAAATTCTCCTTACGACCAGTTTATCTGGCGCCTCAAACGAATCATTGTCGCCGTCTTCCGTTGAGTAGTCGGGTTCTGGCTCTAATTCCTCCCATACACCGTCCGCAATCAAGTTGCACTCCTCGAGTAGGATTTTGTCTAATTCCCAAATACCACCTACGGCTGTCTCCATGTTGTTTGCTGACTGATTAGCTGAATCTTGCCACTCGCTAATTACATCACATAAGGTAGCGTCATCTTGGAGACTGTATGACGGACCCGCTGCAGCAGCTTCGTCCCCTCCGTGAGCGTCCGCCCACGCCGTCGCATCATCTCCTCCCTCGGCTGGAAATGCTGCTGCTGTGATTGCACGAACCAGCGACCAGCACTGACCAAGCAAAGCCGGTTCCTCGGCCGAACCGTAAGTGAGTAGTCCCTTCATCAGAGTACCGAACCCCGGATAATTTAACTCGTCAACTTGTTTATCACCGAGATGGTATTTGATATTAGAAAACAGGAACATGGGGGCATTATCAACGCAGCTACGTCGGCGTCGGCATAAGCCGAGTCATCATCCTTCAGCTGAAGGATGGGATCTCAGCCTTGTTAAGGATCTCAGCCTTGTTCCCTCAGATGCCTTTCCAACTCTGCGTCTGAGGTTACACGCTTTTTGGCAAACCTTGTGGGACAGACAGGACGGTAATAAGTTACGGGCCATTAAAGGCACTGTCGAGGAGTGGCACTCGGCGTTTCGGCGCAGTCGTGGTGTTGAGTTTGTGTTTGGCCGTTTGCGAATTGGTCACACCCGACTTACTCACTGTTTTCTTTTGCGGGGGGTTGACCCTCCTGAATGTTCTTGGTGTCGACGGCCACTTACGGTCCGGCACTTACTTGTTGATTGTCGCCATCTTGATGGTGTTCGTCGTCGGTTCCATCTTCCGCATGACATTGCGCGTCAGTTGGGCGATAAGTCTGTCCTCCTGTCCGGTGTTTTTCAATTTTTGCAGGAGGTACAGATGTATGACAAGATTTAGATTAGGGGTTTGAATAACGTCTCTGTAATGTGTGGTGCAGTGGCAACCCGGACCACTGCACTGTGACTGAGGTTGGCGCTAATGACCAAGTTGTCGACGCGCCATTGCGCAACACCCCCCCCCCCCCTCATCATCCTTCAGTAACCTCCCTTTAATCAGTAGGTAACTATTGGCAACGTGCAGAAATAAATCTTGGTTTTCTACGTGCATCCATATTTCAGAATTTACTTTGTTGAGATTGGTGCCAACAATAGGATTGTATTCGTAGTAGGTGTACGACTCGACCGATGAATCGTACACCAAAGGTTCGCTGACTTTTAATCTTCTACTACGCTCATTGTCTGGGTGTTGTTATGAATTTGATGAAAGCTTTGTTTCTAGGCGTCAAACCGTTTTTTTTTATTATTAGTTAAAATTAAGTCCTTTTCCCTTTTTATACCCACCGTGCTTTCTCCACGCGCTGCACTGTGACTGAGGTTGGCGCTAATGACCAAGCTGTCGACGCGCCATTAAGCCTCAATTCCCCCCCCCCTCTCCACGCGCTAGAAACCGTAGCTGTTAAAATAAGCACACCATTAAGAAAAAACATGCGAAATTGGAGTATTATAAACATGACGAAATGCACGGGTTTACTGTAGGGCCTGTCCAAAAGGCCCTGTTATTCTTCAAATCCCTTACTACTGAGGTCTTCCCGGATTACTATTTTGGAGCCTTTTAACTTACTTCTGTGACGCGTATGTCAACTTTAGTGTTATGCTTAGTCAACTTTATGATGATCGCTCTTGGATGGTGGGTTCCGGATATACCAAGTCGGTGGCAGTTGTCTATGTCCTGCTCAAGTAGTGAAATATCAAGCTTGTCTTTTAAAAAGTTGACAGTGACACGAGCCGTGTTTTCATCCTTAACTTCAGGAATTTCAAAGATACGAATAGCGTTTTTTCTTGTACACTGCTCTAGATCGTCAGCAGTGCAAATAAAATCTTCCCTCTCCTCTTCAATTTGTTTCTCAAGTTGCTCCATTCTCTTCTCTGCACCATGTATTTGATCCAAGTCAAAGTGGAGAGTTTCTTTTAGTTCCTGGATTACCGGAGCAGTTACAGTTTTAATTACTGCACATGTTATTGCTTTCATGAAGTCTTCCGATTGTACCATTTCCTTAACTAGCGACTCAATTTTGCCAGCCAATTCGAGGAACTCCATGTTTAAAAATATACATATCAGTGGTAGCGGTGAGCGGGAACGAGATATTGCACGAGTGACTGACTGAACAGATGCTGCTCCCACGCCGTTACGTTATAGTTAAATATCAAACATTCTTTACAACATAGTGCCGGCAGTACCTCTTCCATTGTTGACATACCGACTCAGACTCGTTCAAAATGCCATTGTATTTCGTTGATTTTGTGGAGCGCTGCACTCGTTCTGTTTACATGGCAGCCATCTTGTGGTCTCGCTCAATCCTTTGGCTTCGATCACTCTCGTCAATCAGTATTTAGGTGTCCTTGAACGCGTGGGAGGGGGAAATGGGGGGGGGATGAGGCTTAATGGCGCGTCGACAGCTTGGTCATTAGCGCTAACCTCAGTCACAGTGCAGTGGTCTGGGTTGCCACTGCACCTCACATTACAAAGATGTTATTCAAACCCCTAATCTAGATCTTGTCATACATCTGTACCTCCTGCTAAAATTGAAAAACACCGACAGGAGGACAGACTTATCGCCCAATTGACGCACACTGTCATGCGGAGGATGGAAGCGACGACGAACGCCATCAAGATGGCGACAATCAACAAGGAAGTGCCGGACCGTAAGTGGCTATCGACACCAATAACATTCAGGAGGGTTTCCCCCTGTGGGCTGGGGGTAGAATAAGCCCACCGTACCCCTGCGTGTCGTAGGAGGCGACTAAAAGGGAACCCAAGATCACGGTTTGCTAGTGTGCCAAGGGTCTGCGTGGCGGAGGGTTTTTTGTCCGTCTTGAACACTAGCAACCTCAACACTACGGTTTGCGAGTGCGCCTACGGTGTGTATGGCGGGCAGGTTTAACACCCGTCGCAAGCACTAGTCCGAAAGAGGTGAAGGGACATCCAGACAAACCGGGCCCGGGGTGGCTGCTTAGAGGATGTTTGGCGGTTTGAATCCCCTTTTGGGTTTGATTCCGATTTGCCCATTCTGGCCACTGGGCTTTTCATCCTCATCCCCCAGCATGTTGGCCGTGTGCTGCAACCTAGTAATCCGTGGAGGCGGAGATCCTGGCTTTCGGGCTTTGGCTCCTTATTCCGGAGGACGGGTGGCCTGGGCGAGCCGGCCTAAGGTCAATCGGCTATGACTTTTCGGGTTCTGTCGTTGTGGGGAGGCGGCTTGTGCTGTATCCATCTGCATCACGAACCCGAACTGTTTGGGTTATCGAGGGAGGTGGTGTGTACGGCTACCTTGGTGGCCTCGCCTCTCGGCATGCTTAGGCTGCCACCTCACCGAGATAGACGGTGGTGTAAGCTTCCTGGTGCAGGGCCCTGGATATGCGGCTTCCGGCCCTGCATCACCCGAGTGCCGCGCGGGGTTTTCTTTTCTGGGGGGCGCACCGCCGCGACTTATTTTTGCTGTACATGGCAACTACTTCTCCCCCCTCCCCCAAAAATTCTTCCCCTCCTCGCCGCACTAGCAAGCGCCAGAGGAGGGAACCCGAGATGGTTGGGCCTGGTGCCCAGTTACCAGACTTTTGTAAGAGTCGGGACCAAGTCCCGAAGTTCCTGGTGGTGACAGGCGAGGGCCGAGATGTTACACAACTCGGTCCGTTCGCTGTCCACAAAGCGCTGAAAGGGATCTGTGGTTCGGATCCGAAGAGTGTCTCTCGGCTCCGTGCTGGGGGATACCTTGTGGAAGTTGCAGACGATGGTCAGGCGAGGAGGCTTTTAAAAGCGAGTGCGCTGGGGTCATGCCCAGTACATGTCGAGCCGCATCGTACTTTGAACAGCAGCAAGGGGGTCGTGACATGCTTTGATTTGAGGGGTCTCGGTGATGATGCCATCCTGGACGAACTCAAGTCACAGGGTGTTACGGCTGTGAGGCGTTTGACACGGAAAGGCGAGAATGGTGCCCAGCCAACTGACACTTTTTTCCTGACCTTTGATACGCCAGTTGCACCGCAGCACATTACTGCCGGTTACCTGCGCTTGAAGGTCAGGAGTTACGTTCCGAATCCGATGCGGTGTTTCCGCTGTCAACGTTTCGGCCATACCAGCGGCTCGTGTAAAGGTAGGCCTACCTGTGTTTCCTGTGCTCAGGCAGCCCATGAAGGCGCTGACTGTGCTGGCCCGAAGCAGTGCGTCAACTGCGGTGGTCAGCACCAAGCCTCTTCACGGGACTGTCGTGTTTATGTTGAGGAACGTCGAGTGCAGGAACTAAAGGTGAAGGACGGGCTTTCCTACTCGGAGGCCCGAAAGAAAGCCAGGCTACCGGCACCGGCACTGACTCGTTCTTTTGCGCAGGTGTGCAGTGCGCCAACGCCTGGCCCAGTTAGTGAGTCTGCTGATTTGGCAGATTTACGCTCTGAGCTCAGGTCTTTGACGATGACGGTGGGCAAGCTTATTACTTTGTTGACCCAGCAACATCCATCTCTGCAGGGTCTTTTGGGTCCTTCGGACCCGGTTGCTGCCTTACCGTCGACATCTGCCCAGCCTGCAAATGCTTCTGCTCCTGCTGCTGTTCCTGCTGCTGTAACTGTTCCCAAGCAGGATGGGGCTTCAGCTAAGCCTCCGCCTGCCCGGAGTGAGCCACAGAAAAAGTCGAAGAAAAAGGCTTCTACTGGTAAGGCCTCATCACCACCCGTGAGGACGTCGCCACCAGGAGAGAAAGTGAAACTGTCGTTAAACGGCCAGCTTGCTGAGGGGTCCGTTGTGTCCCCTCAACATCTTGATACTACTTTGCCCATGGAACAGGAAGAGATTTTCTGTTCTAATTCTCCAGAACTTTTTCCTCCTTCCGAGGACAACTTCGTTCTGAACCTCACTCCATCTTTTGATTCGGGTGAGGATTCGGATGTTTTCGGATCGCCCAGAGGAGGAGTTGAGGAGAATGATTCAGTCTTCAGCCCGCCCTAATGCCTGCGCATGCCATCGTTCAGTGGAACTGCCAAAGTTATCGGACCCATGCCGAAGAGCTGCGGCTGCTTTTGTCGCATTGGCGACCTCTGTGCTGCTGTCTACAGGAAACCTGCTTTAAGGCGTCAGATAATCCGGTTGTTCGAGGTTATTCTGTCTACCGTCTGGATGCTGACCCTGTGCCGCGTGCACATGGTGGTGTTGCAGTGCTGGTTCAACACTCTCAGCCGCATGCCAGTGTGCCTCTGCACACTAGGCTTCAGGCGGTAGCAGTTCGTGTTTCTTTCCATTTGAATATTACTGTCTGTTCGCTTTATTTGCCACCGGATGAGGTCTTTGGGGTTGGTGACCTGGAGGACCTGGTCCGCCAGCTTCCTGCCCCTTTTCTGTTGCTGGGCGACTTTAACAGCCACCATGTCCAGTGGGGGGGGACCTCATACAGACAACAAAGGGAGGATCCTTGAGGAGTGGATGCAGAGGGGGTCTGTTTGCATCCTGAACGATGGAGCCATGACACACTGTAACCTGGCCACGGGCAATTGGTCAGCGGTGGACTTAGCCTTTTGCTCGCTGGCCATCCCAGTTCACTTCACTTGGGGTGTCACAGCCGATCTGCATGGAAGCGATCACCTCCCCATTGTGTTGTCCACAACACAAGGGGGTTCTGTGGCTTCCAGGCCAGCCCGGTGGGCGCTTAAACGTGCTGAATGGTCAGCTTTTGCTGAGGCTGCTGTATTTCAGCGTGCGGTTGAGGACTTTTCTGATGTGGATGAACTTTCCACTCATTTCGCTGACGTGGTCCTTGCTGCTGCTCATGCTACTATCCCGCGTACGTCCACTCAGCCGCGGCGGGTTCCTGTTCCGTGGTGGACACCTGCTTGCGGGCAGGCCATTCGGGCACGCCGGCGAGCGTTGCGTGCGTTTACAGTCAGCCCAACTGCTGACAACTTTGTAGCCTTTAAGCGCTGTCGTGCCCGTGCCAGGTTTGTCATCCGTGAGGCTAGACGTGCTTCGTGGGCAGTTTATGTTTCGTCGATCACGCGCTCCACGCCTTCTCAGCAGGTGTGGCGGAAGGTGCGCCAGATCTCGGGGAAGACCGTGAGTTCCCCGGTTTCACAGCTGAAGGTGGCGAATACCGTGATCTCTTCTGTGCCGGATATCGCCGACTGTCTTGCGTCTGCGTTTGCGCAGGTTTCGAGTGATAACCATTATGATCCTGGTTTCCTCAGAATAAAGCGTAGTGAAGAGGCTCACCCTCTAGACTTTCGCTCCGACGGGCTAGAGGAGTACAATTTACCGTTCACCAGGCAGGAATTTGTTTCCGCTTTGTCCAAGTCGCATGACTCCGCCCCAGGGCCTGATGATGTTCACTATCAGCTGTTGAAACATCTGCCTCTTGCCTCCCAGCAGTTCTTGCTGGAGATGTTCAACCGTGTGTGGGCAGAAGGCTCTGTTCCGGCAGCGTGGAGGACAGCAGTGGTCATCCCGATTGTGAAACCGGGCAAAAACCCTACTGCTCCTTCCAGTTATCACCCAATCGCTCTAACTAGCTGTGTCTGTAAACTTATGGAACGGATGGTCAGTGAGAGGTTGGTCTGGGTGCTGGAATCACGCGGATTCTTATCTGCGTCCCAGTGTGGCTTTCGACGTTTTCGGTCAACCATCGATCATCTGGTTGCCCTTGAATCGGATGTGAGGGAGGCTTTTCGCCTGCGTCAACATCTGGTTCAGGTTTTCTTTGACTTGGAGAAGGCTTATGATACGACCTGGCGTTATGGGATTCTCCGTAATCTCTATAACTGTGGCTTGAGGGGACGGATGCCACTGTTGCTTTCCGCTTACCTCTCAGGCCGTTCTTTTCGTGTTCGTGTCGGGGCGGCTCTTTCCCGCCCGTTGTCTTGGAGAATGGTGTGCCTCAAGGAGGTGTTCTTAGTGTCATCTTGTTTGCTATTGGGATTAACCCCATTGCTCAGCAAGCTGCTGTTCCCCAGTCATTGTTTGTCGATGACTTCGGCCTGCGCTTTCGAGCAGCTCGCATGCAGACCTGCGAGCGGCAGCTACAGCTGGCGATTAACAAAGTCCAGACCTGGGCGGTCAGTAATGGTTTCCGGTTTTCTCCGGACAAGACTGTGTGCATTCACTTTGGCCGCCAACGAACGCTGCACCCAGATCCTTGCCTGTACTTGGGGCAGGCGCAGATTCCTGTTGTCCCACAGGCACGTTTCCTGGGTCTGGTGTTCGATTCCAGGTTATCTTGGCTTCCACACTTGCGCCAACTTAAAGACAAGTCTTTGCGGGCACTTAACATCTTGCGGGTTCTGTCGGGCACTTCATGGGGTGCCGATCGCGCTGCCATGTTGCGCCTCTACAGAGCCCTTGTCCGCAGCAAACTTGATTATGCGTGCATGGTGTATGGTTCGGCTAGTGACTCGACTCTCCAGATGTTGGACACTGTGCATCACAGTGGCCTGCGTGTGGCGACTGGGGCATTTCGAACTTCTCCAGTGGTCAGCCTCTATGCTGAGGCCTCGGAGCCACCTTTGGCCATTCGTCGGCGAAAGCTGGCCATTCAGTATGCTGTGCGTTTACGTGCTGTGGAATCCAGTCCTGCTTGGTCCATGGTTTTTGGGCCAGACTTGCGAGTCGGTAGACGTAGGGTGGGTAAGGGTGATTTCCGCGATAGGCTCCAGCAGTCCTGTCAGGAGATAGTCTTTGAGATGCCCAGCGTCTTGAGGCTTGGGGGAATGCCAGTAGGCCCTTGGCTTGTCCCAAGTGGCATTTTCATTTTCGCTCTGGCATCCCTCCCGAAGGGTTCCACTCTACCTGCACGGTACTTACAGGAGTTCCGGCGGCTGTGTTCTCAGTACGCCGGTTATCAGCGGCTGTTTACTGATGGGTCGAAGTCAGACGCTGGCGTGGCTTGTGCTTGTGTTTGTAAAGGAGTGATGGTTGCCCATCGCCTTCCATCAGGCTATTCTGTGTTTTCTGCAGAGCTTTTGGCTCTCGGTTTGGCGGTGGAGTGGATCCTTGGCCTTCAGGGCACGCATTTCATTATCTTTAGTGATTCCATGAGTGCCCTGGAGTCCTTGGCGAATTACAATCCTCGGAACCCCTTGACACAACGTGTCAAAGCTTTGCTTTCCCGCTTGCCTGGCCAGCGGAAAACTGTGCTTTTCTGCTGGATCCCGGGCCATGTTGGGATAGGTGGTAATGAGCAAGCGGATTCTGCAGCAAAAGGGGCCCTTTCTGGCCCTCTCGGTAGGGATCTCAGGCTTGTTCCCTCGGACGCTTTTCCAACTCTGCGTCTGAGGTTACATGCTTTTTGGCAAGCCTCGTGGGATGGACAGGACGGTAATAAGTTACGGGCCATTAAAGGCACTGTCGAGGAGTGGCACTCAGCGTGTCGCCGCAGTCGCCGTGAGGAGGTTGTGTTGGCCCGTTTGCGAATTGGTCACACCCGACTTACCCACTGTTTCCTTTTGCGGGGGGTTGACCCTCCTGAATGTTCTTGGTGTCGACGGCCACTTACGGTCCGGCACTTACTTGTTGATTGTCGCCATCTTGATGGTGTTCGTCGTCGGTTCCATCTTCCGCATGACATTGTGCGTCAGTTGGGCGATAAGTCTGTCCTCCTGCCCGGTGTTTTTCAATTTTTGCAGGAGGTACAGATGTATGACAAGATTTAGATTAGGGGTTTGGATAACATCTCTGTAATGTGTGGTGCAGTGGCAACCCGGACCACTGCA